>APFE030757939.1:3664-40377 GCA_000404065.3 Pinus taeda | reverse complement strand
AGTAGTTTGAACAAATTCTAAACATGGAGCAAGAATCTAGATGACCAAACAACCTGCCTCTAAAAAGAAGGAAACTGATTCATTACATTGATTTCTTGCTAATTTGTGAATGAATCATCTAGAATAAGGTAGATAAGTTCCATGTTACCTTAAATGCATCAAATTACATCATATTGGGTGAAAAATTACATCAAAGAGTGAAACTGGTGGAAACTAGCTGAATTCCTGAGTTGAAGGTGAAAATATGGGCCAAAAACTGTATGCGTAGCGCCCCTTTGAGCCTATTTTTGAAGCACTTCCCGACATCCAAATTGCGCTCATGATAGCTCGTTGGAAATTCTTGGATGTATATCTTCCAACCCAAGTGGAATGTTCCAATTTGGAGCTCATTTTCCCCCTCAAAACTAAATTCTCCCAGAGGTACTTCCTGCAGTTGGAAAAGGTGGCAGCAAGGTGGTTTTTATGATGTTTTTGGACATTTTGACCATCCAGAACTTGATGAAATGCCTTGGCAGTGGCTTTAAAAGTGTATTTATTCATGAAAAATCCAAAACTACAAGCCATTTGTCAATTGGACCTCCCAATCTTCAGGGTAGTGCGCTGCGCGCTACGCATAGAACCCAAAAACCTGTTTCTTAAGCCAAAATTTTTGAAATGACAAAATTTTATCCAAATATGCCAAAAATTGGAGTGAAGACCCTCCATCATGAATTATGCTCAACTAATGAAGCCTTGGCCAAAACTCGAAGCGGATCAGGCCTTTTGTGTCGTTTTTGTGCTTTGCTGAAACGCCTTTTGAGGACCTTGATTCTCACTTTGCAAACATGCATGCGAGCCCAATAGTGAGTCTTCATGTGACAAAACATGTCCTTTTCCCTATTTTCCTTCGCCAATAGCTTCTCCAAATGAGTGTTGACCCGGATGAGCATTGATTCCCTATCAATAGGTGTCAAATCACCGGGTCTCCTTCGGGCCAATTCCCGGTCTTCGCGGATCTTCCGCAGCTCATAAAGTTCATGCTCATCTTCCAACTGCTTGTTGCGCTTCTCTAGGTAGTTGATCACCCATTTAGCCATCTGCAATTTCTTTTGCAGTGACTCATTCTCGGCCCTTTTCTCTCGGGTGATCTCCTTTAGCTCGGAACTAGGAGAGCTAGCATCAGCATCAATGATATCCATGTGCTGGCCTCCTGAAGGACCCTCGTCAACCATGGGTCTCTTGCCCCTGTCCTGACTCTGTACCTGTTTTGTAGATGGAAGCGAAACCCCTTCCACATGATGTGGAGATAATACTCGCTCTGCTGATGGTGTCGACGAGACCCCTTCCACCCCGGGTGGAGATAGTACTCGTCGTGCGGCTGCAAATAAGGCCCTGTGGCCTTTTTGATATGTCACATATACGGGAGCATCAACATGCTCGGTCTCGGGAATGTCAAGCTGCTGTGAAGGCCGTCCCTCATCATGAACCAACTCTGGTGGTGGCTGAGGTGCTGTGAAAAGGTCACGAGCAATAAAATCCTCCCATGTAATGCCCTACTGTGTCAGCTGATGAATCACCACGATTTTGATCAATGCATAATGGTATATGCTCCAGTGCTGCTGTGCTGGGCTCTTCTTTTGCACTAAAGGCACCATCCTCTCTATGTTGCGAAACATAAAATATGGGATGTTCATCAGGTGCACCCTTGTAAAATGCATCAATAAATGGACATGGTATGCATAAAGACGTGAGAATCTTCCCTCACAACTGAAATATCGGATGATAAGTTTCATCAAAGGTGCAAACCAATCGTTCAGGTAGTGGAAAGAAAAAACTCTACTCAAGTGCCTCATATACCCTGGTTTAATATATGGCTCATAATATGATTTCTCTAGCTGCTGACGCTTATTCCATTACTCCCCGATATTCGGAATTCCTGTGGCCTCTGCAATGGTCTCTAGTGACAAAATGAAATTAACTCTAGCAAGGTTTACATGGTCATCATGTAAATGGAGAAAAAACAAGCGAGCTAATTCACGATGATGCTGAAACTGTGAAATTAGCTCACAAAAATGATAGCATGACTGATGCCGAAAGCAATCCATGGCAAGTGGGCAAGCCTGCAATTGTACCATAGAAGTGGGCTCTTCTCTAAGATGTTTACCACCTTTGCCACCTTTGCGAGGTCTTTGTGGCACATTTCCCTCTGTTGTGGAATCACTTTCATTTTATTGCTCATAAGATGACTCTGTTTCTGACATGGTTTTGAGAACAAAATAGGTGCAATACGAGGACTGCAATGTGTATGCTGTATGTGTAATGAAATCCCAATTTCAATGTATCCTCAAAAACCAGCTGAAGCATCATAAACATTCTGCCATAATGGATATTTTGTCTGGTATATTTGGGCATAAAAACAATCACAAAGATGTTGTGGTATGAAGTGCTGCTGTCTCCAATATCTTTTAATACCCTATACAAAGTTTCAATAAGGACCTAGGGTTTGATTTATTTTCTTAAATGCAACACCACTTGCACTTGTTCAAACACACATTAGACACTATTCAATTTGATGCTTGAGTCAAAGAAAACACCTACTTGTAGTTGCCGGGGTGATTTGATAAGTTTTAGGCACAAAACATAGCGCTGGAATGGATGTGTAGCGCGCCAGTTGTATGCGTAGTGCACCTCCCTGTGCGTAGCACCTGTGTAAATTTACACAGGATGTGCGCGCCCAATGCGTAGCGCACCGCCTAGTGTGTAGTGCACCAATCCTATGCATAGCGCGCACCTTCACTCTGCCTCTAGGGTTTGAAACTCAGTTTTTTCGCCCTCCAATCTTGACAATGCTTCTTGCTCGGATATGTGGTGAAGTAAAAGACTTGTTTCACTTTATATACGCCCACAAAATATCTAATTTGAATAAATTAACTTCAAAACCCACTTTGTAAAGTTTGGGCACTTTCACTTTTGGTCTGTTAATACAATGATGCTTTTTTATTTCCTTTTTCTTTTCTGAGGTTTGGACTGAAGCTCTTTGTTGATATTTGTTTGCAGGGATAGCTGTAACATACTTTGGCAAAGGAGACCAAGGCTGCACTTGAACATTTGAAGGATTGAAAATTTTGACAATTTTTTACAAAAATGAGAAGGCGACTTATCTTCAAAACGGAGTTTTGAAGAGAAGTCCTAATTCAACTGTACAATAATGAAAATGATGATCTATCAAAGACATCCCTCTAGCCTGCTGGTCTCCTAATACTTTGCAAGACAAAAAATGACTCAACCCTAGACCTAAAACCTCAAAATTTATAACATGATTGTATATGACCTTGGAAAACTTTATTTTAATGAATAAACCTAAACCAGCAGTGCCAAGCACGGGGGGAATGAGTGACACACAACCACTCCATCAGAGTTATGGCATGCCTAACGAAATGAAACTGATCAAATGGATGGGACACCTAAAACATGAAATGCAAAAAAGAGCTTTTGATCTCTGATGGAGGGATAACTAGACCAACTCTAACACTAAGGACACGCCTCATTCATTTAACTTGCTCGCTTGCCCCCCGTCCAAAACCACCTGACCCCTAAAGCGGTGCGGGGTAAACCGCTTACCAGCCCCCGCTAGCAACAAGATGTCTCGTCACCCTGACGTCAGCTGCTCAATAAATGCCAAAAAATACCCGCCAAACCAATTTCGTTAAAAACAACGAGAAAATGTCATTTTCACCAATTTTCCTGCAAACTATTTTCATGCAAAATACATCTAGACGACAGTACGAGCATCTAGTCCACCACCCAGCTAAGCAATTCCAGCGTTGTGCTCTGCAGTTCGTTGTTCCACCTGCGAATTACATGGTTTGCTTCTTAAAAACATGTATTTACCTAGTTCTCTCCGTAAACATGTAATTTCCATTTTTTCCACTGAGAATTTTACCCAAAAGAGTTTGAAGTTGAAATCATTCTAAAGCTGCCATAGAAAGACCCCCAAGCCTACTGTTTTGTCCATTGTTTCCACATAAGCCCGAATTCCAGTTTGAAAATAGAAGAACTAAACATGGAAGCTCCCACAACCCTGAACGTTGCGTCTATGAATGCACCTCATAAAGACTTGGATTATTTACCCCTGGCTGACAAATATTTTCAAATAAAAGATTTGTTTGGTAATGTGAACCATCTTCAAGCCTTCTGCCAAATCAGGGATAGCTATCGAAACAACTTTGATATTTTTGGGTTATGGGAATCTAACCTTCCCATGTATTTCATTGCCTCAGTTCATGTTTTCTCAGACATCATTCATCAGTGTTGTGCCAACTATGACCCTGTCCACAGAGCAGTCATGTCCCCATCCCAAACTGTTCTTTTTCACATAACTGCTGAGTCTATTAATGAAATGATACACTTCCATTCCACTGAGCCCCTTGCTCATATTTCCATGGGGTATCTACTTAAAAAAGCTTCTCAATTGTCCAGCTCAAAGATAACCCGCATTGCTCATATTTTCATGCTACCAGATCATCAGCCTACAGGCCCACCTCCCTATCTGCAGAAATTTTTCACTGACACTGGCAGACTTATTGTTGACATGATATCTTGGATCTTGGGATTTAATACCAGTGAATATGTTGATGAGATCACCCTAGTTCTACTGTCAATATTTACCCCAGGACATCCCCCCGCTGTCAAATATGAATATGCCACTTTCATTGCCAACAAAATCCATGATCATTTCCTGAATTTGGATAGAGAAGGAGTCTTCAAGTACACATATTTCATATACCACCTTTTGTTGTATCATCATCCAGACAGCTTTTCTTTCCCCATCAGGAGGTTGGACTCAAAGGGAAATCGAAGGTCCGTGATCTTCTGGACCTCAGTCTTCCATAATACCTTTGAGTGCCCTTATACCTATGATGAGTTTATTGACTTATTTTTGCATTCAACATCCACTCTGTTGATAGGAGCTCCCCCTCCTAGAATCTTTGGTGACATGAAACAGATTCTACAGCTCTCCAAACGGTACAAGATAGGTGATTGGTACCTGTACCAAAATCACACAGAAATCAGAATATATGGATGTGAACTTTGCCCTTTAAAGCTGCCTAAATATGTGCCCATGAGATTATTTGCACTAGAATATTTCAGATAGATCATTAAGGAAGATTTACACCTTTTTGTAATGCAAACAAGAAGGTCTAGCTGAGAATAAAAAACCAGTTAGGCTCTTATGTCATCCATTCTAGAGATGCCTGACAAGAAGCTGACAAGATTTTAGGAGATCACCTTAAATTGAAGAAAAGTTTTAGGAGATGACCCAAATAGTTTCATAAGTGACATAAGGGTAAGAAACAGGCTATCAGTTTATGTACATCATAGGATCCCAAAAATTGAACAGTATGCAAATCAGGATGTATGGGTAGAAAGGACCTTAATAGAAGAAATTAGTGAGCAAGAAAAGATGGAAAAAGCTATGAAAGATCTTGAAAAAAGCCTTGACCTGGACTCTTTAGACATGTATCTCTCAAATTGCCTCAAACAATAAGGAGTTGGTACATCCTTTGCTGGAACTTCTCAGCAGCCTGCCCAAAAAACCAGCACAACAGTCACAGGGACTTCAAAGGGAAAAGAGGTAGATACCATAGAGCATCCTGTAATGATAAACTAGCCAGCAATGTCAAAAGAACAAAGTCAGGGGAAAATTCCTCCAACCCAAACTAAAGCAGCAAAAATTTCTACATTATAGACTCCTCTAAATGAGGAAAGAAGCAAGAAGAGGGACAGGGAAGACCCCACACCTATCAGTGGACTTGCAGAACAACCGGGTGCAAAGAGGCAAAGATTGAATCCTCTGTCAGAAGAAAAATCATTGAAGAAACAACAGACAGTCTAAGAGGTGAAAGGGTAGTCAGCCAACAGACTTCCCCGGTGATAGAAACATCAACCAACTCACACAGGCAGGACCTATAAAGGCAACACAATGTAGAAGTTTCATCCACTAGACCACAAAGCAAATAGACCTCGGACATCAAATGGACATTCACAGAGATAAAGGCCAGGAATGAGCCACTAAGGCTTCAAATTTATAACCAGTATCTTAAGATGCCCCCACAAACTAGTCGAGATTAATGTCAGCCTATGACATTAAAGAGGGCAAAATGGTCATGAGTTACTTTAAGCCCAAGGTGAAACAAACACAGTCAACCGCTGATTACATCAGGACAAATTTGGAGGTCTTATCCAAGGATATTCATCATATGGAACAGATTGAACTTCATAAACAGACTGGAGAGATGGTCTACTCCAAAAGAGCCGAATTCAAGTTGAAATCATTCTGAAGCTACCATAAAAATACCTCCAAGCCTGTTGTTTTTTCCATTGTTTCCATAGAAGCCTGAATTCCAGTTTGAAAACACAAGAACCAAACATGGAAGCTCCCGCAGCCCTAAACGTCGCGCTTATGAATGCACCTCATAAAGACTTGGATTATTTACCTCTGGCTGACAAATATTTTCAAATAAAAGATTTGTCTAGTAATGTGAACCATCTTCAAGCCTTTTGCCAAATCAGGGATAACTATCGAAACAACTCTGATATTTTTTGGTTATGGGAATCTAACCTTCCCATGTATTTCATTCCCTCAGTTCATGCTTTCCCAGAC
Organism: Pinus taeda; assembly: GCA_000404065.3. Taxonomy (NCBI): domain Eukaryota; kingdom Viridiplantae; phylum Streptophyta; class Pinopsida; order Pinales; family Pinaceae; genus Pinus; species Pinus taeda. The sequence continues at coordinate 33,734 of APFE030757939.1, read as the reverse complement.
ATCATTCATCAGTGTTGTGCCAACTATGACCCTATCCATAGAGCAGTCATGTCCCAGTCCCAAACTATTCTTTTTCACATAACTATTGAGTCTATTAATGAAATGATACACTTCCATTCCACTGAGCCCCTTGCTAGTCTTTCCATGGGGTATATACTTGAAAAAGCTTCTCAATTGTCTAGCTCAAAGATAACCTGTATTGCTCATATGTTCATGCTATGAGATCATCAGCTTACAGGCTCACCTCCCTATCTGCAAACCTTTTTCATTGACACTGGAAAACTTATTGTTGACATGATATCCTGGATCTTGGGATTTAATACCAGTGAATATGTTGATGAGATCACCCTAGTTCTACTATCAATATTTACCCTAGGACAACCCCCTGCTATCAAATATGACTATGCCACTTCCATTGCAACAAAATCCATGATCAATTCCTGAATTTGGATAGAGAAGGAGTCTTCAAGTACACATCTTTCATATACCACCTTTTGTTGTATCATCATCCAGACAACTTTTCTTTCCCCATCAGGGGGTTGGACTCAAAGGGAAATCGAAGGATTGTGATCTTCTGGGCCTCAGTCTTCCATAATACCTTTGAGTGCCCTTATACCTATGATGATTTTATTGACTTATTTGTGCATTCAGCATCCACTTTGTTGATAGGAGCTCCCCCTCCTAGAATCTTTGGTGACATGAAAAATATTCTGCAGCTCTCCAAATAGTACAGGATAGGTGATTGGTACCTGTACCAAAATCACACAGAAATTAGAATATATGGGTGTGAACTTTGCCCTTTCAAGCTACCTAAATATGTACCCATGAGATTATTTGCACTAGAATATTTCAGACAGATCATAAAGGCAAATTTAGATCATTTTTGTAATACAAAGAGGAAGGCCCAGCTAAGAAACAAAAACCAGTTAGGCCCTTATGTCACCCATTCTAGATATGCCTGGCAAGAAGCTGACAAGATTTTAGGAGATCACCTTAAATTGAAGGAAAGTTTTTGGTGGGTGCCATATGACCCAAATAGTTTCATAAGTGATAGAAGGGTAAGAAACAAGATATTAGTTTATGTATCTCATAGGATCCCAGAAATTGAACAGTATGCAAATCAGGATGAATGGGTAGAAAGGACCTTAATAGAAGAAATTAGTGAGCAAGAAAAGATGGAAAAAGCTATGAAAGATCTTGAAAAAAGCCTTGACCTGGACTCTTTTGGACAGGTATCTTTCAAATTGCCTCAAACAATCAGGAGTTGGTACATCCTCTGCTGGAACTTTTCAACAGCCTTCAAAAAAACCAACATAGCAGTCATAAGAACTTCAAAGGGCAAAGAGGTAGATACCACAGAGCATCCTGTAATGATAGACCAGCCAACAATGTCAAAAAAATAGAGTCAGGGGCAAATTCCTCCAGCCCAAACTAAAGCAACAGAAATTCCTCCATTAAAGACTCCTCTAAATGAGGAAAGAAGCAATAAGAGGGACAAGGAAGAACCCACACCTATTAGTGGACTTGCAGAACAACCAGGTGCAAAGAGGAAAATATTGAATCCTCTGTCAGAAGAGGAAATCATTGAAGAAACAATAGACAGTCTAAGAGGTGAAAGGGTAGTCAGCCAATAGACTTCCCTAGTGATAGAAACATCAACTAGCTCACACAGGTAGGAGTTAGAAAGGCAGCATAGTGTAGAAGTTTCATCCACTAGACCACAAAGCAAATAGACCTCGGACATAAAAATGACATTCACAGAGATAAAGGCTAGGAATGACCCACTAAGGCTTCAAATTTATAACCAATATCTTAATATGGCCCCCACAAACTAGCAGAGATTAATGTCAGCCTATGACATTAAAGAGGGAAAAATGGTCATGAGTTACTTTAAGCCCAAGGTGCAACAACCACAGTCACTAGTTGATTACATCAGGACAGATTTGGAGGTCTTAGCCAAGGATATTCATCCTCTGGACCAGATTGAACTTCATAAACAGACTGGAGCGATGGTCTACTCCACACTGGCTGATAAAGCAATGTTGGCCCATAAATTACAAAACTCCTTGGACAATACCTCTGCTCAATTACATTTGGAGAAAGTCTCTTCTTTGGCCAAGGATAACAGGATAAAATCTTTAGAAGAGATCATCATTGAACTGGGACATGATCCCAAAGATGCTAAAGGCATAAAGGCACTAATGAAGAAGAAAGAGGAAGACATTGTTGCCCTGAGGAAACAGCTTAAACTGCCTCCTTCCATGCATCCACAGACTGCAGAAGTTGTACAACAGAAATTAGAAGAAGACATGATGGGCCTGCTCATGAAACTCAATGAAAGATTAACCGTTACAGAGTAGGCACTGGAAAAGGCACTAAAGAAAAAGTAGGGAGAGTCGACCTCCTAGCCTCCCAAGGTAATCCCCATAGTCTCAATTGCAGCCTCCTCCACACCTCGAACAACATTGGCTCCCAATGTCCCAACAACCACAACAGAGATAATCACAGGTACATCAGCAACAACAACAACACCAGGAAACAGTACTAATATGAGTACAGAACAACTGATAAAAGCCATGGAAGAATTGAAACTCCAAGTGCCAGAATTGAAACAAGTAAAAGAACAATTGGCAAAGGTAGAAAAAAGTTATGACAAATCCAAGATGAATGTGGCAGAGAAAATAAGGGAGGTTAAAACATTAGAGAACAAACTAAGAGCATTAGAAAAGGATCTCTCTTTGGATAAACCTCTGGCAGAAATCAAAGGAATTTTGTGGACCAACATCAATTAATCCCTTAATAATGTGTGGCAATCAATCCAAGCTATTTATGAGCATATTGACTTAATGAGAGCAGCCCAAGTGGAAATTCAAAAGACAAGAGCTTTATTGGGATAGATGCCTGAACAAGCCAACTGGCTAATACATTTTTTGAATACCAAGACTACCAAACAACTGGAAGCACTGGAAATCACAGACAGGATAGGCACCATTCTAGAAATCAAGAGAGTTCTAACCAAGAGAACTCTGATGCAAAATTTGGAAAGGAGATGCCAGGACATGTAGGGGGAGATTATCTTTCACAGAAAAGTTCACAGTTTTGCAGGATAAGGGTCTACCCAGTCCTTTAACAAGTAATGATTGGGTGATGAAACATGTAGATTATGCACACAAATTGAATAAATATGTTGTTTATCAAATTACTTCATCGGCAAGTGCTTCAGCAGTGAAAGCACTTCCATTTGGCTAAGTCCTCTACGACAACTTAGAAAATTTATTCTACATTGAGCACGAGGTAAAGCATCTATTCACCATTTAGCCTAATTTCTTTCGATATACAGAGACTGATGAAACGTTAAGGAAACTTCAGAGGCATAAATTACCAGAGGAGAAATGGTGGGAAGATATGTTAGAAATTTTATAAAATTATCTTTGGTATCTTTGGTAAAATGAAAATTTTGGGCCATTTACCATGATGCGGTAAACAGAAATGAATGAGGGTCTTACAAGTCAAAGTGTATCAAATCAAGATTGAAGAATCTCTGACAAAGACAAAGCTACCAACACAGAGTATCAGTGGAAGACAATTGTAAACCGACTCGTAGAGCCTACCTCTAGCACATCTGACGAAAACAGAGCAATGAGCACGACATCAGTTTATATTTTCCCTGTTTTCGAGACTATTTGTCTCTATCTTTTGTAAAAAACACTTAGCCATCCCTAGATATTATCTCCATGAGATATTTTATAAGATATTTTGTACAAATACCCCCCCAAATGAAGTATTTTGGGTTGGTGAGTATTTCTAGACTTTTCTGTAATATTGAGTTTTGGAATAGAAAGCTGTTGGAATCAACCGTTGTTGTGCTTACTGGATGAAGAATTGAAGCAGAGGACTTGCCACAAGATTCTTGAATCAAATGTCGGACCAATAAGTCTCTTATATTTGTGTTTTAAATTTTTTCTAGTTCCTTATATCACCCGTGGTTCAGAATCTGAATGATAAAAATAAAGACTAATTCAGAATTTGGTTGAATGCACTCTATTTTCATCCATTATCATTCTCTGTGTTTTCTTCAGAATTAGAATAAGCAGTATAACTCTTAATTGCTCTTGTTTCTTAATTCTTTCATGGTGATTATTTGTTAAAGAATTCTTAAATTTCTTTTTAGCAGTAATTATCCAATTTCCCTCTTTAAATAGGTTTAAAGATTCTTAGTTTCCTTTCACCCAATTTGAACCAATTCCATCTATATCAAATCTTTATTTGTTCCCTGTTTGACTACCTTGCCTTGTGGAACCATCCTCTGTTAAGAAACCAAATCTAGAAAGCCATCCTCATCGACTCCATTAACCCAATGGATTGAACCACTCGGTCTTGCACCTCTCCTCTATTGAATCTCACCATCCAAAAATCAAACAAAACCCCTGAACCTCATAACTAGCCTAATACCTTTCAAAACAAAGTTAAATCATAAAGAGAGAGCCCTCTCTAGATACAGATTGGCTAGATTCTATATCTGAAAGATTGGTTTGTGGTTACCTTGGCCTCCTTTCCCTTTCTTACAACTTTGGGGAAAACCTGAGTGATAACAGCATGCATGATGTCTGGTCGGATACATGTTAGATAAATTAGACCGCTAATCATGGATCTGTAAGTTGGTTGATGTACTATTGTTGATTCACCATTTGAGCTAGGACTACATTCTGTTACAATTGGGGTACATACTAGTTTAGAATCTTCCATGCTGTACTTTTTCAGGATTTGTTTGAGATATTTGGTTTGTGAGAGAAAAATACCATCTTTATTTTGTTGAACTTGTAGACCAAGAAAATAGGTAAGCTCACCAAGCAAGGACATTTCAAATTCTTGTTGCATTACTGAGGAAAAATTTTGACTCATGGATTCTTCATTGCTACCAAAAATGATATCATCAAAATACACAATAATTATTAGCAATTTACCAATGTCCATCTTTGCATATAGATTGTTATCTGTTGACCCCTTTGAAAAACCCTGTTGGTGGAGATATTTGTCATGACGGTAATACCATGCCCTTGGAGCCTGTTTTAGACCATAGAGAGGTTTTCTGAGTTTGCATACAAGTTTTGCATCATTTCCAAGAAGAAATCCTTCTGGTTGTTCAATATAGACTTCTTCTTCTAAGTCTCCATTAAGAAAGACAGATTTTACATCCATTTGGTATGCTTTGAATTTTTGAAAAATAGAAAGAGCAAGAAACATTCTTATAGCTTCAAGTCTAGCAACAGGTGCAAAAGTTTCTTCAAAATCTATACCTTCTTATTGAGCATATCCTTTACAAACAAATCTGGCCTTGTTTCTAATAACTTCTCCATTTTCGTTCAGCTTGTTTTTGAATATCCATATAGTTCCTACGATATTCTTATCATGAGGTATGGGAACTAATTCCAAAGTATTATTCTTTTCAATTTTCTCAAGTTCTTCATTCATGGCCTTGACCCAACATTCATCTCTGCATGCTTTATTCACATTTTGAGGTTCAGTGGAAGATAGTAATGCTAGATAGCTTGAAGCTTCATCAATGGTTCTTCTAGTCTACACACCTTCTCCCTTTTCCCCTAAAATTTGAGTTTCTGGATGATTTTTCTAAACATACCTAGACAAAGTCTTTTCTTCTATCGTTAACTCTTCTTTTGGTGCTTCATTGGTTTCTTCTTCAAAATTAGTGTGATTTGATGTGGGAAAATGATCCTCATCTTCTTCATTGTCATAATCTTCGGTTTTTATCTGTTTTGTATTTTTGCATGCTTCATCAACCACAAGATCAATAATTTCAATAATTTTCCCAAGTCTTTTATTATAACATTTATATCCTTTACTTCGGGAAGAGTAGCCAAGAAGAATACCTTCATCTACTCTGGGTTCAAACTTACCAAGTTTTTCATCAGTCCTTTTGATGTAACATTTGTTTCCAAAAACTTTGAAGTATTTTATAGCAGGATTCTTACCATACCAAAGTTCATGTGGAGTTTGAGTGTTGTTTACCTGAACATTTTCTTGGTTGAGAATAGTGATGGCGACGAATGAAGCTTCACCTTAGAAGGTTGCAGGATTTCCAGATTCATCTAGCATAGCACGAGCCATTTGTTGAACAGTTCTATTCATCCTTTCTACCATCCATTTTGTTGAGGAGTCTTTGGGGTGGAGAACTGGCTTTTTATTCCATGTTGTTCATAAAAGTCAAAGAATTCATCCGAGGTAAATTCCCCTCCTCGATCAGATCTGAGGCATTTGATTTTGCGATCTAATTCATTTTCAACCAAGGCTTTGAAGGCTTTGAATTTTTCAAATGCTTCATCTTTATGCTTTAGAAGACCTGTCCAACACATTTTGGAAAATTCATCAATGATCAATATAAAGTATTTTTCTCCATGAGGTGACTTTTTCCTTGATGGTCCACATAAATCAATATGAACAAGTTCAAGAGGCTTACTAGCTGACCCTTCCTTTTTTATGAAGTGAGATCTGGTTTGCTTACCGAATTGACATTATTTGCATATATTATTTTTAGGAATATTGATATCTGGCAGATCACGAACTTCCTAGAATCTGCATGCTTTTCTTATTTGAGAAAAGCTTAGATGTCCCAATCTTCTGTGCCATAGCCAATTTTCATCATTTTTGCTTAGATGGCACTGTTATTATCCTCCCTTGAGTATGTATAGGTTTTTTGGAGTTCTTGTGCTTTTGATCATGGTTTCTCCTGTATCAAGCTCACGAACAATACATCCATTTGATTGAAACACTACTTCATTTCCTTGATCACACATTTGACTCACACTCAATAGGTTATGCTTTAAGCCATCAACATACATAACATTCCCACCTTTAACTTTTTCTTTCAAGAAAACAGGGCCTTTACCTTTTATGACAGTAGTAGTGTCGTTTCCAAATGAGACACTCTTTTCCTTTTCTAAGGCATTATATGAGTGTATTTTTTTTTTGTCACCTATCATGTGTTCTGAGCATCCACTGTTGATGTACCACTAGTTTTCTTGTCCTTAAGCATACAAGGCTATACCACATCTTTCTGTTTGCAGTTCTTTCTTTCTCCATATTTTTGGATTTAATGGAGTTTTGTTCTTTTGAGCTATTTGCCGAAATTTACTCCTACATTCAGATTCTTCATGGCCAAAGTTGTTACAGATTGAGCATTCTATTTCATTTTCAAGAAGAGAAAAGTCATTATAGGAAATTTTCTTGATCCCTGTCACATTCCTTTGATTTCGTGCTTCTCTAGTCATGATAGTTTTGTAAGCAACACATTGAGCAGCTTTGTGTCCAAAATTATGACATGAGAAACATTGACCATTAAAGAAGTTCTTGCAATTATCGAATCTATTGACCTAGTGATTGTAGTTTCTATTGATATTTGTTTTTGAAGCAAATTGAGTACAATTTACCTGAGGTTGATTGTGGCTTCTATTCATTCGTGAAGTAAATTGAGCCTGATTCACATGGTGATTTGCTTTATGCCTTTGCTGACGATTGTTAAACTGTTCACTACTCTTTGTTGCATCAAGATAGCTTTTAGTGGAGGTTGATGGCTTCTGTGATTGAGATGTTTCTTCCGTATATCCAAGACCTATCTTTATCAAAGGAGAGCATTGCACTTTGATAATTTCATTTAAGGTTTTTGATCCTTTAGCAAATCTAAGATTGAGAGCTTTTTTTCTCAAGATCCTTTCTTAGACCCACAATTTCACATTCTAGCTTTTCATTGTGTTTTTATCTTTCAGCAAGTTGGTATGTCAAGGTATCTATAATCATATTATTTTCTTCTAAACAGATTTTGAGTTTAGAGATTTCTTCATAAAGGTCATCTTCATCTAAAGCATAAAAAAAATCATCATCTTCATAAGCCATCAGAAGCCTATAGTCATTACTGTTTTCATCTTCATCACTATTTGATAAACCATCAACATCTTCATGAGTATAGTAGCTCTTTTTACTTACACTTTGTTTTCTATTCCATTTTGCAGATTCCTTCCCTTTATCATATTTATCTTTATGGGGACATTTGGAAACATAATGATTGACTTTGCCATAGGAAAAACATTTGTAAGGTAGTTTACCTCTGAATCTTCCAGAACCCCGTTGAAGCTTCTTGACAAAGTTTGCTTCCTCTTCTTCTTCTGAAATATGTCCCGATTCATTGAATTCTTCTTTTCCTTTTGCTGAAGCTTTAAATGAGGCTTCTCTCATATCTGATGGACCTCATTTTCTCATCTCAAAGGAAGTTAAGATTCCATGAAGCTGTGTCATAGTAATAGTCTGTAGATCCAGCTTTTCTTCTATGGCAGATACTTTTGATTCAAATTTAGCAAATAAGGATCTTAAAACTTTTTCAACAAAGGTAACTTCCTTTATCTCTTCACTCAGATTCTTCATGCAATTAACAATCTCATCTTTATGTAATAAGTAACTAGCTATACTTTCATCATTGTGCATCTTGAGAGTTTCATATTGAACTCTGAGAGTTTGTAGTTTAGCACGTTTTACCTGAGAGTCTCCTTCATAGCTTAGAACGATTTTGTCCCATATTTATTTGGCTGATTTGAGCTACATAACTTTGACAAACTCTGATTCTGATAGAGTTCCCAATAATTTATTAACAACCTTGGCATTGGTTTCATATTGATTTTTACCTACTGTATGTAGGAACTGTTGATGGAAATGTATATCCTCCTTCCGTGATTTCCCAAACATCTGTTCCAAAAGATTGAAGATAGGTTGTGGTTGTTACCTTCCAATGCACAAAGTTGCTCCTATCAAAGATTGGTAGTCTGATGGATCCCCTGCTTTCTTGATTACTCATGATGATGGATCTTCTTTCAAGCGATCAAGCTTCTTTTGAAGGACTTGCTTTGATACCAATTGTTGGAAATAATACTAAGTGGGGGGGTGAATCAATATTATTAGATCAAACATTTAATTTTCAAAACTGATTTGTATACACTACTTCATCTTAGTGAACTAGTGTGTATACACAACTATACTCAATGAAACCAGTGTATATGCACAGATCTTTTGATTTACCCAAATTATCATGCATTGAACTTTAACCAATATATCAGGAATTCATTAGACAATGCAGTAAAAACAGAATAAAGCATCATACATAAGCAACACACATGAACACCAAGATATAAGATGGAAACCCAATGTGAGTGAAAACCACCTGCTGTTGTTGTCTTTGTCTTCTTTTAATAATAAGAAAATTTTGTTTACAATTTTTGTACTAGTGCAGTCTTATACCAATACGTAGGCTTCTACCTGCAGAAAGCTACAACCTTCTCTCATTCTCCAGATTCTACTGGAAGGGAGCTACAACCCCCTAGGTCTTGCACTAGCTGATATGTTTACTAGTACGTAGGTGTTGGCCTACAGAAGGCTACAACCTTATATTTTCTTCCAAGGACCACATTTCATAAATTTTCAGACTGGATCCATCAACAACATCATTCAATCATCAAATATATCTACATCAACCAATCTCCTTTAGAACCAACCAGAGTTGAATCGATCAACCACTTTGAAAACCCATCAATCTGATCATTCAAAATATTATCACCAGATTACAGTAACCAGAACCCAAGCTAGAACCCTGAACACTACAACAACAAACAGAAGAAACTAAAACTTATTTTATAAGGTATATGCTACTTCCATGTGTCGAACCCGGGTGCATACACGCTTTCCTCAAAGCGAACCAGCGTACAAATCTGTAAATCAAATTTATGATGTATACGCTGCTTTGATATGTAGAACCAGTGTGTATACGCTCCTTTTCTAAAGTGAACCTATGTAAAAATATATAAATGATGATTTAAACATTTCAACTATTTAGAATTTTAGTCATACCCAGATCATCATATTTACAGACTACAACATGCTCCAGTTATTGAGATACATCATCAAACCATATAAAGATAATTCACTTCAAGCCTTAAGATCCTAATACATCATTAGATCTTATCCTTCATCATCAGCTAAGGTTCAACCTTGGTTCAGATCCAACAATGTATCATAACCCAATAACCACAATACTAGATCTCAAACTTCATCAGATATTCGATACTTGCACACCATGGCCTAATGATCTTCTCCTCCTTTTACAGTTTGTAGGCCTTTCTCAATACCTTGGACCAAAACCACCTAGGGTCAATACCTTGGACCAAATACCTAGGGTCAATACCTTGGACCAGATACCTTGGACCAATACCATGGATCAAAATACCATGGAACAAAAATTTAGTTTTCCAAGGTATACGTGCTTTTCCTTTTGTGAAAGTGCGTATACACAACTTGTAAACAGTGAACCTGCATGTATACACAGCTTTGAAAATGGTGAACTTGCGTATACCTCTCTTTCTTCATTATGTGCAATCTGATCTGTAACTCAGTGTTGTTATCCTACTATATTGTGATCTTTCATCTGAGTGAGTTTCCTTCTGAAATGATTCCTTAGATCTGCCCTTCATTTCATCACAATTGTAAACACTAATGTCATTCATTCTGTCACATTTGATATCTCTTCTGTAGATTCATCTAGTTACCATATACAACTGAGTTGTTCGGCTACAAGTGGTTTGCCATCAAGTACAACACATACATCATAATGCCAACATTTTCACTTGGTTAGGTTAGACATTCGGTAGGTTAATTGGCTCTAATTTCAGAATTTCTGATTTTTAGAGTAGTAATTTTCTACTATTTTTTAGCACATGTTAACAAGGGTATTTTTAAGTGATTTCACTTGGATTGGGGTCCTAGTAAACCCTAATTAATAACAAAATTTAGCCAATGTTTCATTTTATGTTTTTGGGCATTTGGAAAGTTAAATCAAGAAATAATAATCCTATAGCAATCTTGTAATAGTTTGTTCTCGAGATCTTCCTTGCCCATATTCACTCCAAATTCATGGTAGAAGTAGATTTATAGCTATGAATGCTATGAGAGCACATTGGTTGACCTGATACTTGGTTAGGTATCCATTTAAATCTTATATTTCCTGCTTCTCGAATGTTGATTTCTGTAATTAGTCTAGATTTCCCTTCCACAATTTACTTAAAGAAACATGTGCTTTCCTTCTTGCAAAAGTAATCTAGGAATTTTCTTTACTAGAAAATAGAATAGATTTCCTTTAATTCAATTTCTTTTCTAGCAAGATAGATTATATTTTCTTGGTTGTCATTGTGCTTTACATTTTTTCGTCTGTAATAGATTTCCTTTCTATCATTTACTTTCCAGCAAAAGTAGAATAGGTTTGCGTATTGTTACTTATCTTTTGAAACTTAGGATTGATGACTTACCTGGATATTTTCTCATTCAGAGTTGTTTCATTTCCTTCTTTCACTTGCATAAAATGGACTTAGACTAGGAAGAGAAGGTGTCTTTTGCACATATAGTGTTGACTCCTCTTAAGTTTGTACAAACCCCATGTTAATAATTTACGTTGCTACCTTAGGAGTTGTAGAATTCTTGTTGCAATATTGGGGCTCATCAAACTTAAGATGGGAAAAATACAATTGAAAAATACTTAGATCTAGGGAGTCCCATTGTAAAAATCCATATTTATAAAGTTGAAATCCCAAACACATTAATTGACTTAGGTACAACAATAAATGTCATGACAAAGAGTACCATGGATGAATTAAGACTAACTAATCTTTAATATACTCCTACTATATTAAAATTAGAAAATAGGTCTACTATTAATCCAAATGGTATATTAGAATATGTACTTGCATCCTTAGATTCATAGGAGTATTTGGTTGATTTCATGATATTAACTCCAAAAATCAATCGAGGAGGTCATCCATTGATACTTGGTAGGCCTTGGTTAACCACAATTGATGAATTTATTAGTTGTAGATCTGGTGACATGATTATTTCACATGGAAATTCAATGAAAAAGTTTACATTATATCCATCAGCAAGAGAAATAACTAAATTTGAAAAATGAAGAATGGATTGAAGATGATGCTGGAGATTATGAATATATTTAAACAATTTTAACTATTTCACAAAATGATGAGGAAAATGAATTAATGAAACTAATGAATAATTGTGATTTTTATCAATATTATAAACACAACTATTATGTGCATATGTTGGATCAATTTTTTCAAGAAAATTGTAATATTTAATACTTTTCATCACGACAATCCAAGCTATCATTAATTTAATGGAAAATTTTGGCAATAGTCTTGTAGAAATAGTCCAGGAAAAACACTAAATACCAATAATAACCTAGTGGAATTTCAAAAATAACAATTTATTAAGATGTTGCAAATTCATTCCTCTGCATTTACATGGGAATATACAGAAAAGGAAAGGAATCAATCCAAATATTATATGTATATATTATATATATATATTATATATATATATATATATTATATATATATATATTATATAATATATTATATATATATATATATATAATATTATATATATATATCTTATATATATATATATTATATATATATATATATATATTTATATATTTATATATATATATATAGAAAATCTCAAACCTATAAGACAATTTGAGAGAAGGATGAATCCTAATTTGAGGGAGATTGTTAAAGAATAATTACAAATATTGCTCAATGTGAACTTTATTTATCTAATTTAAGACAACCATTGGGTTTCACCATTGGTTATTGTGCCAAAGAAACATGGAAAGTAGAGATTTTGTATCGATTACAAAGAATTAAATAAATAAAGTTTAAAAGATCATTTCCCATTACCTTTAATTGATCATGATCTAGATACATCAGCAGGAAAAAGCCACTTTTCTTTTCCTTATGAATTCAATGGATATAATAGGACTCAAATAGCATAAATAGCATATAAAGATCAAGATAAGAAAATTGTCACATGTCCATGGGGTATGTATTCTTATAGAGTACTTCCTTTTGGATTTATGTAATGCACTTGCTACATTTCAAAGAGTGGTATTTGGTATTTTATGTTTTAAGTTTTTAATTTAATTTAATTTTTTTTATTTTTTTTATTTATTTTTTTTATTATTATTTTTTTTTCTTTTTCTGACTTGATCCATGATTGTGTAGATTTATATATGGATGATTCTATTGTTTATGGAGATACTTTTCAAGAAGCTTTAGAAAGAATAGAAAAATTCCTTGTTAGGTGTCAAAAAACTAATCTTTCATTGAGTAATGAAAAATGCTTTATGATGTTTAATGAAGGAAATGTTTTGGGACATCATGCTTTAGATTCGGGGGCTAAAGTGGATTTAGTAAAGGTTGAAGTCATCTCCAATATTTTGGTACCTAAATGTCAAAAAGAAGTAAGAAGTTTTCTTAGATTCACATGTTGTTATAGAAGGTTTATAGAAAACTTCTCAAAACTTGGTTCACCACTTTTCAAATTACTCACAAAAGATTGTGAATTTCATTGGGATTTTGATTGTCAAAAATCTTTTGATTTGTTGAAAAAAAAAAAAAATTGAGGCATCCATCTTAAGAGGACCAAATTTGGTCCCTTCCATTTCATATTTCCCCTGATGTCTCAAACAAAACTTTAGGGGCTATATTGGGACAAAAAGATCTAAATCCTTATTCAATATATTATACAAGCGAAAATTTAACTCTTGTATATTTGAATTACATAGTCATGAAAAAGGATTTATTGGCAGTTGTTCATGCTATCAACAAGTTTAGACACTACATTATTGGGTATGAGAAATTTATTCACAAATATCATTATATTATTATATATATCTGATGGATACACCAACAAACTAATGGCAGAACCAATCAATAACTCTTATTACTACAAGAATTCAATATTACCATTCTAGATATGCAAGGAAAACAAAACATAGTCATTGATTTCCTTTCCAGGATGAAAAATGATAATAATATAATCCCTATAGTAGATAATTTTCCTAATGAAAATCTATTTGTAATATGTACTAAATCTCCTTGGTTTGCATATATTGCTAATTATTTGACTACAAGAAATTTCAACTCCGGCTATCAACAGAATAAAGACAAAGAGTTATCAAATAAAGTTCACCTTATTCTTGGATAGAAGGAGAACTATTCCGAATAGGAGTAGATTTAATCATTAGAATATGTATTCGAGAAGATGAGGTTCCTGAGATAATTAAAGCATGTTATGAAGAACCATGTGTAAGACATTTTCCAATATAAGAACTGCATATAAAGTACTTCTATTGGGATATTGTTAGACTTCTATTTTTAAGGATGCCAAAGCAAATGTAAAGAGATGTGATAGTTGTCAAAGGATGGGGAAACTTGTCCAATTCGATGAAATGCCTCTATAACCACATGTACTAATAAATACTTTTGAGAAATGGGCTCTAAAATTTGTTGTGCCCATTAATACTCCATCCAAGCTAAAGCGGTACATTCTTGTTTACACATATTATGTTACTAAATGGGTAGAGGATAAGCCACTAAATTTTTCTACTAAAAATTTTGTTGTTACATTTCTTTTTTAGGATATTTTCACTCATTATGGTATACCAAGAGAAGATATAACAAATCAAGGTGCACAATTCACTTCCAAGCTTATTCAAAAGATCATGGCACAATAAAAAATTAGACATCATAAATCCATTCCATATCATCCATAAGCTAATGGACAAGTCAAATCCATAAATATAGTTATTGAAGCCATATTGACCAAGATTATGCATCTACATAGGAAATATTGGGCAGAAAAACTTCTAGAAGACCTTTGGTCATACCAGAAAACATGGAGGAATTCCAATGAACATACTCCTTATGAACTTGTTTATGGAAAACAAGTTCTACTTCCTATTATTTTCCAATTGGAGACATACAAGACAACGTCAAAATTGAGGCTAGATCTCTTTGAAGCCTAAAAGAAAAGATTGGCATAACTAAATGAATATGACGAGATTAGATGAGATGTCTTTCAAAGGACAAGAATAATCCAATAATACAGAACAAGATGGCATAAAAAATTTATCAAGGTTAAAAAAATCAAATTAGGTGTGTATGCCCTTTCCTTTGACTCAAAATTTTAAATATTTTCAAGGGAAATTCCAAACGCATTGGTTAGGTCCTTATGAGATTGAAGTCTTTTTTTTACAATGGAGAAGTAAGAATCAAGACCATTGTCGAAAAATGGAACACTTTTTTTGTTAATGGGCATAGATTAAACTCTATCATAAGCCCTTGACAAGAGAAGAATTTGTTCAAAGTTTGCATATAAATTCTAAGTTGAAATTCGTGGAAAAAGGGAATCATTTTCCTCTAGCGCCTAATGTAATTTTATTTATTTTCCATATATAAAAAAAATAAATAAAAGATAAAATAAAAGAAAAATAAATGTATAGTTATTGAAAACAAACATTGCTAGCATAACTATATAAGAAATCCTAGTTGAAAAACTATTTTTTTGGCAACTTAAATTTCTCTTTTCCTTTTGTGAATACATTTTTAGTTCAAACTAATTAGTTTGAAAAGTGTGTTTCTCTTTTAATAATACTTTTCCATCAATATCAACATCAACAAGTTTTCTTGAAGAATTTTGGAGCAAATTTTCAAGATTGGTAACATTCCATATCCAACAAAAGATTCCGTAGTCAATCAGTTCTAAGTAGAAAACAAGCCTTGTCTTTAGTGCAACAAGCAATCAAATCTCAAAGGAAAAAAATATCAGGTAACCTGACAGGTAACATATTGCACAATTATTCAATTTATTAAAGTTAAAACTATAGAATTTAGGATATGTCGACTAATTTATCATTTAAAAAAAAAAAATCTCAAAAAGCTTATGAGAATCCTCAAATCCTAAGTGATGGCATAATAAATTCGAACTCTGCCTTATTCCATATAATCCTAAGTCCTTATCCTATTCAAAGTGACCAATTTGAACATCAAATCACAAAAGTTTCAAGTCTTATTTAAAGTGATTATGTGTAATCATCATATGAATAGGAAAGTCCTATTGAAATATGCCACTACCATACCGTCCTATTATTGTTTGATAACGCTCACCAACAAAATAATCTGCCACCCTTCTTGACCATTTCACCTAGCTATTTGATTCTCGGTGACCTTCCCTTTAACAATTGTTGAAGGAGTGATAATGAGGTGTAGACTTCCAACACTGCAATGGGTGTCATAATCTACCATGAGCCTAAAGGAGTGAAGTTTTTTGCCACATACCCCAGAGTCTAAAGATGGTTAAATAAAGTAGGATAGTTTAAATTATTTGATAAATTCAAGGGACATGATATCAAGTTCAATAGGGAATTTGATGGAGTTTAGGTTGAGATAGGAGGCATCATGTTGAAGATAACAAAGCCATTCTTAGCCAAAGGCATAAGACATACAGGAACTAGTGAGAATTGGTTTAAGTGTCAAAACCTTAGGGATGAGTCATGGAAATCCCTATTGAAGAGTTCTAATATCTACGTCACGACATGGAGAAAGGTATTCCCATATTTGCATTTAAGAGAAAATGGAAAAATTTCTTGTTCATTTTGCAAAAGTTTATTACCTGTGAAGGTAGGTATGGAATTATTCTATTCTATCATGTTTGACTGTTAATGAATTTTCAAAAGGGGAAGGAATGAAATATGCCTTACTATTTGCTTAATATAATTGAGAAAAATTGCCTTCAACATTCAGGGAAACTCGAAGAATGTTGATAGAGCCATTTATCACTTTGGGTTGGTTAAAATTCTTGTTGAAGTAGAATTGAAAACTAGGAAGGATAATTAGAAAGATTTTCTAGTCAGAAATCATTTTATTGAAGTCTTAGAGGAAGAAAAAATTATAAGAAAGAGGAGTAAGGTTTCTCCAAACCCTAACCCTCAAAGTGAGAACACATAAAAGGAAGCATAGTCAATCCTAGAGGAAATGATATTAGAATTGCAAAGACATATGAAATCATCATACCAAAGGGTCCACTAAATGAAAATCAAGACATGGCTGAAGTAGAAGAAATTCAAATTTTCCAATTAACCTAGTAGAACCATCAAAAGGGAGACCTAAGAGGAAGGAAAATGTTGAAGTAAAAAAGAAGAATGCACCAAACACATCCAAAGAAGTTAAGAAAAGTCAAAAAGGGAAGAAGTCAAGCACCATTATTTTACTTGAACTTGAGAATCAGATATCTAATAGAATAATTTCATAGAGGATAAAAGAACCAGAGCATGAAAATCAATATAGAAGAATCACGAGAAACATGACAAATGGAAACAATTCTATTTCATTAAAGGTTGTAGAGGTTTAGGGGCTAGAGTCACCACTAGTACCTAAAGCAAAAATTTTGGAGATTGATAAAATTCAACAACAAGCATACAACTATTTTTATGCCTTGGAGAAGGAAGCATACAAAGATAAGGTAAAAGATATTTCTCCTATTGTTTTATGGAAAATTCTCTTCCGCGAACAAAAGTGAAGCCCCTAGATTTAATGGCTGATCTAGAAACAATAGAAACGAAAAGGACAATGTTTTTCTTAGAGAAATTAATAAATGGAGGAAAGGCCTACTTGGAGTCCAACTCTAGTCCTCTTCTCTTGGTTTGTAGACTTCAGGTCCAACTACAATTACTATAAATGGAACCTACAAGACGACCACAATAAACAAGAGAAATACAAGACATCCATAATAGAAACTAATATCTCTATTCAATGAGTCAAACAAACATTGAAATACATATGCCTCAAATGGAAACAAAGCATAGGAAAAAGAAGCTTCTTGTATTAAGTAGGAGAAGATTACAACCTTTTTTTATAGTTCTTGATAATGTTGAATCTGCCACCAAACTTTTCCTTCCTTAGCCACAAGGCAAGCATTCAATCACAACTCAAGGATGGTAATGGATCCTTAGGTAAAAAGAAACAACATCAAGGCATAGCTAAGTGTATCCAAAATCCAACCCATAATCTATGGGGGGCATGAATTAATAGGGTTAAATTTGTAGTTTAGGATTTACCAATATAGGCTTGAGATCCACATATGAAGGAGGGTAAGATCTAGGGACAAGAGATAATACCTCTAGATTAGTATAGGATAGGAATTTGATATATTAATAAATAGTAAATGGTTAAAACCACCTTAGAATATATTGGAGGAAGAAGTTTTGCAAATATCTTTTTCCCCAAAAATTATAGAACCATCACACCTGCAAAGTAGAGCAACATGTGTTGGTCAATGCAAGTGCTCAGTTATACAACATGCGACCATCGTAGGTGGACTAAAAGGCAAGGTGCGTTGGGGCCAAAAATGAGTTTTTAGGCTGATAAACCCAAAATTATTGGAATTTTTGGAGAATCAATGCTTGAGGCTGTTAAGTATGTTGATTGATACGGTTTGCAAGCCATTTGAATGAATGTGATAAAATGAACTATAATACCTCTCTTTGAGTATATTTTTGATGATGACATTCCAATACCTTATATTCCTGTACATAATGATGATGTTCCCTTCTTTCTGGAACACGACATTATTAATTCACTAAAGAAGAAATGGTTGAACTAGAAGTACTGGAAAGGCATGTAAAGGGAGAAAACAAGATGCTTAAACAATAAAACAATAGATCTTAAGCCATTAAAGGAATTTTGAGGTCTAAAATAGTCCTCCTATAGAATATTGTAAAAAAATAGTGGGAATAATAAGATAAGTTTAGATTACCTCATCAAGTTTTGAAGGGAAAATGGAAAAAAACTATTTTTTCAACTCGTATTTTCAACTTATCTCCCTACAATTTTACTCAAATTTCAAGTGGGAGCTCTCAGTGGATGCAAAATTTAGTTTTTCATACAAGAAGTACCCCTGTTGCATAAGTTTTGAGCAGTTTAGATCTTATGCTCCAGTAGGAGGGCCCCCTATTGCATACAACTGTAATTTAATTTATTTTTCTTGTATCTTTCGTTACTCTATTTTTATACCCTATTTCCTATCATTACACTTTGTATGATTTCACTCACTTGTTCTATTGCTTATTGCAGACATCAAGTGCTTAAAATAAACACTCAAAAACCAAAAAACATTTACCAGTTCGTTTTCTATCATTTCTTCATTTTTTCAATCACTATTAATCTTAGATTTATAAATAGATTGAGCGTTCTTACACAAACCTTATAGTTAAATCATGGTTTTAAAGATGAATGAATTCTAAGTTTACATACACACATATGAGTATATTCATTTGCCTTCTTGCTTTGGTATTCTACGAATTTCTTGCAAATAGTTATAGTCTATGTTTACATTTCATAGATTAGATTAGTTACATTATGTTTTTTATTTTCATAGATCATAATCCATGCTTTTATCTTCCATAAATGAGAAGTTGATTTCTTTTAAAGAATAAATTATCTTATTTTTTTATATTAAAATTTCAAAGCTTTCATAAAGTACATTGTATTTTTTTTCATAATTTAGAATCTGAAATTTTTCAT
Source organism: Pinus taeda (assembly GCA_000404065.3). Lineage (NCBI taxonomy): Eukaryota > Viridiplantae > Streptophyta > Pinopsida > Pinales > Pinaceae > Pinus > Pinus taeda. The sequence goes on along the minus strand of APFE030757939.1, from coordinate 14,250 downwards.
AGTATAGGCCATTCGATCATTTTCCTAGGGATTAGTAATTATTGCTTTTCCTTCCTAGAATAATAATTTTATTGTTTTTCTTAGAATAGTCTATTATTTCTTTCATAGAATTGAAATAGTTAATTGATTTCACTAAATGTGTGTGTTCTTTACTTAGATCCCATCTCATAATTAGAATTTTAGTGAACTTCTTAGAATAAGTTTTGCATCCTTCGAACATTCATTGTTTTCAATATAATATAATTCTCATTTAAACTTGAAATTGAAACGTTAATCACCTAGCACATACAATGTAGTGTACTTCATATGTGTACGAACCTAGATTGACATTTTAATTTAAGTAATTTAATAGTTAATTAAATTACCCAACAAGCCCCAAGGGTTAGTGTTATCACTAAAAAATTGATCATCTAGCCTAATTGACTAGATGGATCGAAGTACACAATGTAAAGCCAATTTTACCATAGTAAAATTGCTTTCAATGTGAGAAATTACTTAATAAACCACCTTTGTTAAGTAATTTATAGTTAAACCCATGAAGAATAATTAAATAAATCATTATTTATTTAGGTATTTTCTTCTAGGAATAATTAATAAACCATTGTTCAATTATTATTCCTTGTCATATTTGACCCTATCAAATTGAAAAATAAACAATAAATCATTATTTTTTCTTATTTTTCTCTTAAGAATAATTAATTAATTTTATTATTCTTTGTTAAATTGACTAAATCCCTTAGGAATAATTAAATAAATCTTATTTATTTATTATTCCTTAAATAATTCCTTGAGATGATAAATAAAATCGTTTTATTTTATTTATTATTCTAAATAAAAATTTAAAGTTAAATACTTTTTCCCTCCTAAACAAATATAATAAAATATTCCAGGTGGTTATTTCAAGAATAGGATCAATAATATTTTATTATTGCTCATTATTCGCGGATAACTCAATATTTTGTTATAAATAGAATGGTTTTCCATTCATTATTCACTTTTGATTATTTTCATTATTGCACTCACTGTTGTACCTCTGATTATTTTCATTGTTGCACACCATTATTTATTGGGTTTACACATTATAGAGGAGAGAGACTCTACACAAGCTGAAGACGTTTGAGGATAGCCAAGAACCCATCCTATAGAGGGGGACTGGTAACATTCTTTTGTCCCTTCACAAGTTTTATAATAAAACTATTCTTTGTATATTTGGTTTCCATTGTATGATTGGAGTTATTGCTCTTTCTTTTTGTTGTTTAACTATGATTGTGGCATAGATGCAGACTTTGCCAGGTTTTGTTTCTATTAGTTGCTGTAGATCTACAATGTCTAACAGCCATTTATATTGTTGAGATTGTTTTTAATCCACAATCTTAAGTGGGTTCTTTTTATACATCTTTGAGAAGAAAACAATACAACAAAATTGGCGAGTCCACTTGGGATTTTTTGATTGTTTCCAATCACAAAATTGGCGACTCAACTTGGTTTTATACTTTAGATCTAGAAACCTAGGTGACCTTTGGTTTTTATCTTAGGTTTTCTTCCTTTTTCAATTCTCTGAATGTTTCCTAGTTTTTTAACCCTAGATCTACTACATTTCTGACATCCGCAAGCTTTCTAGTCATTTCCGCAGGTGACAAGAACCAACTGTGTCAAAGGTGACACTTTTTTCCGATATTTGCTAAACGGGATCCACAAGAGCAGAAATCACACTTTTTGGCCCAAAAAGTGCGGTCTGGAGGCTAGAGCACACTTATCAGCCCAAAAAGTGCGATCCCTACAAGAAAACAGGTCAATACCCATGATTTCTGGGTTTTAGGGTTTTGCTCTGATCTGTTTCTAGGTTTTGTAGAGAGTTGTCTACTGGGTTGTCTGACCTTTGTCTCATCCTTCTTAGGCCTTGTTCCACTCTGATTTACTCATCAAAGTCAAATTTAGCCTCCCTTAAGGCTTCTAGTGCGCTTCCACCTTTCTAGGGGGAGTTTAGCTGAGTGAGTAGTCTGACTTTCTACAACGCTTTCAACCACATTTTCTATATTTGTACCCTTCTATTTCACATCTGTAAATATAGGTTGTCACCATCCATAGTTTCATATTTAAACTTGTTTGGTCATTGGCATTACGGTCCCATTGGTTTCCCTATGCGTTTCACCCATCCCCCTATCTTTTTGCGACGATATTCCTCTCTGGTTTTTTGTCGTTGCTGCACCACTTTCCAACAACTTAGTGTCACTTGATCCCAACCATGATAACATTTATATCTCTTGACTGTTTTAGTGTATTTTCCGTTTATTTAGCCACCAAGCAGCACAATGTTTTCAAACACAGTTTGGGTGTGGTTTATTTAATTGTTTTGATGTTCATTTTTTATTGTTAATTTCAGCTTATTTTCAGCAAGCTTTTTTCCTTTTTACAAACGCGATATTGGCTTAATAAATAAATACACTCACACACACAAGCACACCTTAAGAAAAGGGTGCTTGGTTTACATCGCTAAGCTAAGACTTAACATAATATATTTGTATCCCCTCATCGAGACAAAGACATATTGTTGATCTCCCTTTACCATTTCTATGTCACATGTGTCATATCACCATTGCACCACCAAGGCATTTGTCGTGGAGACTATTAGGCCTTCGCCCCCAATTTCTGCTTGGACATATTACTCCTCCCCATTGGATTAGAGTTCATGGCCCTCTTAGTCCCCACACTAACTCTTCTCCTGGTTCACCCAATTCCTCGTCTGAGTCTGAGCCTCCTTCATCGCATATATTCACCATTTTTGGACCCATAGCTAGTGCAGGAACCCAACCTAGTGTTGGCTCCAGTTCTATCCTGGTGGTCACATCAAGAGGAATAGTCTCAAGAACTATTTTAGCAGCCCCCATGCTCCCCTTTATGGCTGAGTTAAGTTTACCAAATTTTAACCAGTTGAGAAACGACCCCAGACACCATGATGTTGGTTGGCCTTTTATGCCAACTAAGCTTCCCTCAAACATCCTAAAGTTTGAGGGTAATGCTGGAGCGGATCCTACCAACCATGTTCGATCCTTCCACATGTGGTGTTCATCCAACTCCATAACCGATGACTCCATTCATCTTCGGCTATTCCAACGCACGCTCACTGGAGACGTTGCATCTCATTCTATTTTCATGATGCTTGCTAAAGTGTTCCTCTCATATTTCCAGTTACCTCTCTGTTACGACACTAGTACGAAGATATTGACCTCATTCCGTCAGTCCTCCACCACTTGTCTTTCTGATCATGTTAAAGAGTGGCATAGAAGGAGGAGCACATGTCATGCCCCACCCTTCGAAGACTGTGTCTATCTAGATTGGTTTCTTAGGAGCCTTTTAGCACCCACTAGGAAATATGTCGCGTCCCTTTTTCCTCAGACCGAGAAAGAAGTTCTCCAAACTGCTATGAGATATGACCTAATTTATGCACAATTTGGTTATGTCTATACCTTCATTCCAGACCCCCCTTGTCCTGGAAGTGTCAATGCACTAGGGGCATTTCATGCTACCAACGGTATTGTTGGAACCCTTTCACACCTTTCACCATATACTCAACAAAGTTATGGCTATCCGCAGGGGGCACTAGTTCCTCCAACACTTATGCCCCTCCTACTAGAAACATGTTTTTAGGTCCCCAACCCATCTACCAAACTATTTCTCCTCCTTTTGCACAGTCGAGTGCTCGAACCCCTCAAGCATTAGCATCGTAGTATCCCATGCATCCTCAACCCTAGCAGTCACTTCCTTCTCAGGGTTAAGTGTTTGCACAATAGAGTGCGACCAATCCCCAAAAGTCGAAGAAAAGGAATAGGGGTAATGTAACGAGGCTAACCAGGTTAATCAAGGTAATCAACCTAGTGAACCCCAGGGGAACTAGCCTAACACCAACAACCAGCAATAGGACAACCAACACAAGTAGAACAAGGCTATTCGTATGACCAAGCCTTGTGCATATTTTTGTGTGCATGGCCATTATACACATGAGTGTCCTCTCTTACCATAGATGCACCAAATGGGGGAAGCTCAAACAACTTCTAGAGGTCAACAATCACCTCCGAATCCTACACCATATCAACCGACAGTGCTAACAAATCCTTTCCCTCAGCAAGGATTTGTTGTTGCTCAACTTGAGCTAGGTCAAACAGCCCATCCTCCCCAACCTTATGGTCCTGGTGAGTACCAGATTCTTATGATGAATTTTGATGAGGTTAATCTGTCTAATATCAACTTGCAAACTCAGTCATGTCAATATGACAAGCCATCGACTTAGTCTGCCACTCAGCCCAAAACCAAAGAATATGTTGAGCCTCTTACGACACCAAATGGTTCATTACAAACCCCTCAACCTAAAGTTGAGGCCATTCCCAAGATCCCAAAGGGACCATTATGTTGTAATGTGGCTTCTATACGAGCTACCCATACATACAGTACAGTAGATGATTTGGCGCAATTAGCTACTGCCATGTCAACTCTGGATGTCCTCTAGTCATGCCCATCTCAAAAGAAAGCTCTACTGACTACCTTGGCTGTAGTAGATCCTTCTAATGATCATTTGATTGTCTTCTCTATTGATACATCAGAACATCCCCCATTTCCTTCATCCATTGCTTTCTAGATATCAGCTTGAATCTGTAATGCCATCATCTGTTGATGCATTATTGACAAAGGTGCATCCATCTGTGTGATTTTAGTTGCTGTTTGGAAACAACTTAAGTCACCTGAGTTGTCCCCATCCACCATCACTTTGCGTGCTTGGGATGGACACTCTTCCCAGCCCCTTGGCATGTACCACAAATGTCCAGTGACTTGTGGGCAAGACTGTCCATGTCGAAATTAAAGGCATTGATGCCCCTTTGGATTACAAGATTCTCTTAGGTCATAGTTACACATATGTCATGTCAGTCATCACATCTGTGGTGTTCCGAAAGATGTGCTTCCCCCATGAAGGGAAGATCATTACCATTGATCAGTTGACTCACTACGAGCCAGCATCTGTGACCTGCCCCAAGTGCATTATATCATCAATGTCAGATAAACAGTCCTCACCTCCTCTCACTAGTGTCCCACCTAGAGTTTGCAAAGATTCCTAATTATTGGGTGCTCTCCCTGGTCTTCCCCCTCCCATCCTAGAGCCTAACTCTATGAATGTTTTCATGTTATAAGCATCACGGGATGCTCTAAAGCAATTTGGTACATTTGATCCATAACCAGCTCCTAAACATCCTACGGTTACCATCCTAACCAAGCCCTCTAGATCCACCCCTTCAGGACCTCCTCCGTTTGTGGGTGCCTCTCCTATGTTTCCATGAGGAACTGTTCCTCCAAGTCTCAAGCATCTAGGAGCTATTCTGTTGGGACATTACCCTGTAGGACAAATACCCTTCTTATTCCCCCCTTTAGGAGTATTTTTTGTCCCTGTCATGGCTTAGCTGGTCCTTCCTAACATGACCTTGGGGATCCCATTATGGTACATTAATCACCTTGTAAACATTCCTCTTGGTCAGCTAAGAACTTATCATGCTTTGACCCTAGTTCAACCGGTCTCTATGGCCCCTGTCACTGCTTTAGTTCCATCACAACCTCAACAGTAATCTACTCCTATTTCCAAATCCTCTAGATAGGGGGGAAATCTAAGAGGAAAGAACCTAAGGATAAGGCTCCCCAAGCTCCTCTAGCCCCTAAGTTCCCAAAACCGTCACCTTCGTGCACTTTATGTGAAGTTGTTGGGCACACCACCAATAATTGTCTCAAGCTTCCTCAACTCAAAAATTTGGCTCATGAAGTGTTCCCTACATCAAATATCTTGGAAGTCCATGTTAACTTGTCGGGCCAACCCAAGAAACTCAAAACGTTGCGCACAAATCACCCTTGTTCCCTATGTGATAATCATGGTCACTATTCCCATTGTTGCCCTCATCTCGATGAATTTCAGGATTGCCTTGGGGTAGTTCGCGAATATGAGTCCACTCATAGTGGATCATCTACTCCTCTACCCATGGATTTTGGTACCACTAGTCAACCTAAATAGGGGGACTCTAGTCCCACCATTGTGATCCCTCCCCTCGATGTCAAGATGACAGACACCATAGACCTTATCCTTTGCCTGTCGTCATCCTCGAGTTCCTCGCAGAAAAACATTTCTGAGGTTTCTGCATGCACTTCTATCGAGCCTCCTTTGATAGAATCCTAGCTCTCAACATCCATAGATCCTCCATCTACTAGACCGTCATCTACCATTAAAGATGATGCATATTTGAACCTCCCTTCTTAGGTTGATTCACCAGGTAATGCCGCCACATCATGTAGTTAGTCTTCTTCCCATCTGTCCATCTCCCAGCCTGATGAGGACACCATGGAAGCTATGTCTACCCTTGATTACCCTTGCACTTAGGCAAGGGGGAATTTGTGTGGAGGATTTTTATGGCCATTCCCTTCCTAATTCTCCCCATGCGCTCTAACTCAAGAATTTTTTTCTCATAGCACATCCCTTTGATTTGCGTGTCTTTCATCATCTAATTTGTTGTCTTTTTTGACCTTTCAGATGGATCCATCATCCACACCGTATATCGATCATGCCGATGGTGCAAGTCACTTCTCCTAGAATCTAGCCTCGGCAGCCTGGGCCATTTTCCCCTCTTGCATATGTTAGTCCTTTCGAATGACGTGTGTATTGGATCTGCCACGAATAATCAGGCTGAATATGATGCAATGATAGGTTTGTTAGTTGATGCCCTTGCTCATCACATCCTTCATCTTCATGTTCATTTAGATTCATTGCTACTTGTCATGCAATTGAATGGTGTGTATCATGTGCATAACCAAGTCCTATTTAGAAAATATCTACGAGTTAAGCTGTTGGTATGTGAATTTGAAACCATTATGTTCATTCATGTTCCTAGAGCCCAAAATAACTATGTAGATGCCATTGAAAATAATATTCTAGATTGGCATTTATCACATGTATACCACAGAAGATAACCATAAAAAAAATGGTGAACCATCAATCATTTAAAATGCATAATCATATTATGTATGATAAAAGTGTTTGGAGCCATAGCTCTAAATACATCTGACATGCCCATAACATGTTACAAAGATCAAAATCAAAAGGGACCCATATGTCCCTACATCTAGTCAATGTCCAACGAATTTCGTGCCAACAGATCTGCTCCACCTACACATAGATCACACACTTCCTAACCAGCCATCGCCACATGCTGCACGATACCTCACCACTTCGAGGGAAGACCAGTGCACTCATTTGTGTTCCTATCCTCTAAGTCATGCCATTCATGCTCTGAAACTCTAGTCAAGAGTACAACAAACCTATGTTGAAGATCAGTGAGAAACATAGTATCCTTTAGACCCTAATGTGACGGTGATGTCCGCTGATCTGCAGCCCCAGGCATTGTGACCTGGCGTGCATATCTTGTTGGATTTACTAGTGCTATGTCTACATAAACATATTTTACACTCAGTACCATATACATGTGATAGAAATATGAAATGCACCATAAGAATAGCAACTTAAGACTTACCGTCTAGTCCCCATGCTTGCCTAGGCAGAAGTGGTAAGTCAGGATCTCCCTAATAGTTCATCCCACTATAAGGTAATTGTCATTGTAAAGGGGCATATGATCCCAGTGTCCTAAAAACTCAGGTCAGAACACCCATCTAACTCCCCCTCCTCCTCCTCTTCGTAGTAGCTTCCCCCAACAACACATCCTGGGCTCCTATGGGCCACCATCTCGGATCTATACATGAGGAAAGATACTGAGTATCTTCTCAAAGAATATTGCACACAGTATTGTACCAAAAGTGTAGTCGCAGTTCACCTGTCTCCTACAAATACTTAACTGTCATTTCACCGATGACATCATCATCTAGGCCCACGCATAGTAGGTCCCAACCAAAACACTCTCGACCAACATCATCTGCCCACTAGAGATGTGGTGGAATGCTTGCCTACCCAGGACCCATAGCACAACTTCTAAAATAACCCGTGTCTCTAGCCTCTCTAGATCAACAAGCAGATAGTCATGCCCTAGACATGAACACCCCGTCGATAATGGCGCTCCACAAATTCAGTAATGTTCCTCCCATGAGGTAACATAAGATGAATAGCCCCCACCACTCTGATGGGGGGAAGTCTGGTCAAGAAGTAAATATCCTATAATGTGAGCTCAATCTTGTGCCCCTACACAACAAAGACCTCCTGGTCTAGATTCCAATAGCTCACAATTCTTGATAGAAAGGGCTCACCTGCCATCACTAGTGGGTTCTCTACCAACTTGATAACTCCATAACGAGCCAACGCCCTTCGAACCACTTGATCCCCCTAGATCTTGGATTGAAGAGTATCCAAGTCTTGTTCATGCCAATTTATTTTTAGCTTTGCCATGCTTGAAAAATAGCACATGTCTTGTCAGTTCAGAGAAGAAAACAATGGTTTACCCTAATCAGCCTACAACCCCCACTAGGCTAGCAAACAACCCTTTTTCCAACCCCAAATCGCAGTTTTCCGCCCATAAAGTGTGAGCTCGCAGGTTTCCATCTATTTCTTGCGAGCTAAATCACACTTCTAGGGCCAAAACATGTGATGCGTCTGTGAGAAAAAGTAGGGGTCTCTCAAGGAGCTGCGAGGTGCCAAAAATTAGGAAATAAGCCACTGAAATTGAAGAGATGAGTAAGACCACCTATCTGAAAGTCACAGATCCTGATTCCGATGATTGATTTTTTTGCTACGATCTCCATAATATTTAGGGCCTTTTCTTCCTCTCTGAATTCACTACAACTCACTTAGCAAATGAATCGAAATTGGAGGGAAAACATCCTTTCATAGAAAAATCCCCAATTTTTCTATCGTCCATTGCTACTAGACCGTAGCTCAGTTTGATGAACCATCAGTACTGTTGGAAATATCTCATTGAGGTCTATAATGGTTTATCCTTAGTTTTTGATGATTTGACACTTCTCCAGGAAGCCATTTTTCCAAGAAAGGTCACTTCATCACCTCTCAAAATCAAATTTTGTCATAAAGAGAAACTTATATTTTGAGTTCCACCTCCTCTTAATACTTGTCATACCATATGCTGAATTTCATCATTAGTAACCATCATGTACTGATATTTTTATGGTCCCCACGGGGCCTAGTCTGTGTGGCAGCGTCATTGAGTCACCCTTGTTCAGAGCATCCGCGATGAGTCACCCTTGCATTCTTGGAGTCTATTTCATGTCCCATCATATCATGTCACAATATTCCATCCATATTTTCATACCGTTCATCCTATGTTTTCCATTTTGGCCTCCATTCATACTGTCCCCATCCCCTTTGGAGTTGAGTCAGTTGCTTCCAGGTCAACCACGCACTATATGCTCTGACAAGGGAAGTTGTCTATTTGTCCCTCAGTCCCACTTTTCCCTTTATCCCTGATGTTAGTCTATTAGTCACATTACTATTTTCCCTCATTCCTTAGTTCAAGATCCTCATTGCCTCACCTATCACATGCCTTATTTCGTCGACATCAGCTCATTTATTCCAGAAGAACAACCTAGATAGTGGTGTATCTTGGTTCCAACTTCCATTTTTGTTTGACACCTTGGATCGAGCAGATAGTCTCATTATTTCCATTTGACTTGGTTGCTTCATTTTCATGATTCATACAGTTGATGGTCCAATGATGCAACAGATTGTACTACTGATTCTTGGGTGTGTGTGATATGTTTTAGACCTCATAACGGGGTGGCCCTTCAGGTAGACCACCACATACTCAGGTTCATACTTATTATGCTACAACCTCAGATGCAGTTCTTTAGAGTTGATGGGTTTGGTTCCTACCGATCGTAGTGTTCATAGCATGCTCGTCTCCTCTAGATGATCCATTCAGTTTTTCATAGCCCTTCCTTGTTCAACAGGGCTTCTCCAGTTGTTCTACCCTCCCTCCCACCCACTTTTAGAGGGAAGGGCCTTTGTATCTCATGTACTCATATATTATTGTATTCAGTCCTAGCTCATGTTTTTCCAGGCACATTATGTATATAGGGCACATTATATTATTTCCTGGCTCCGTTATGCCAACAATGTCATGTACCATTCAACATGTACTTCATTACTCAGTTTTATATTTCTGGGTGAACCATTATTTTTGTACTAAGCTATCTCGGTAGGAATGGGTATGCCTCCCCCACCTCATTGAGGTCCAGTACCACAACATAAAAGGATACTTTCATTAGTCTCACCCCCTCTATCCCTATCCTCTTTTAATTCAACTTTATTGGTCTCTCTCTCTCTCTCTCTGACTCCCTTGTGTTGTCTAGTGATTGTGTCTTTACAACGTACTTCAGTAATACGTTTTTCTCCTAACACTCGTATGTTGGGGGACAATCTATTATCACCAAAAAATTGATCATCTAGCCTAATTTATTAGATGGATCGGAGTACACCATGTAAAGCCAATTTTACCATAGTAAATTGCTTTCAATGTGAGAAATTACTTAATAAACCACCTTTGTTAAGTAATTTATAGTTAAACCCATGAAGAATAATTAAATAAATTATTATTTATTTG
>APFE030757937.1:68824-181414 GCA_000404065.3 Pinus taeda | reverse complement strand
TAATTGTTTACTTTAATTAAGTATATTTATATTATATAGACATATACACAGTAACTTGTTATTAATCCTCACAAGTTTAGTGGAAAGAGAAATATGGTTATAACGAAAAGCTGATGAAGTTTTGGGCACTTAGATTGATCTCAATCTACGATTGTTGGGTGTAAACCTAACTGTAGATTAACTTCATTGGCAGCCCCAATAGCTCATGCATGAGTTTCAAAGGGAGCATAAGTCATGGGTCTCAAATTACTTCACGTGGAGGCAAGCTTGTTTAATATACATCCTTTCCTTGGGAAAGGGAGTTATGACAACTCATAAATGAATGTTTTTAAGTCATGTAGGGGGTTATTGAATTTATTAATATAATGAGCTTCTTTGATAAATCGTTGACTGTAATGAGTGAGGTCAAAAGGATAGGTGAGTTAGGTTTAATGGTTGTTTGTTAATTTATTTAATTTTTAAATTATTTTAATTTGTTTAATTTATAATTATGTAGTATTTGATTTAATTTTATTATAATTTATTTAATTTATGATTAATTTTTTTTATTAATTAATACGTTTATTAATTTAATATTTTAATTTATAATTTTATATTTTTTAATTATTAGGATTAATTTGTAATTTTTTCTATATATATTTGTATTTGTTTTGTTTTTTAATATTTATTTATTTTTTTCTTTGATTAGGGTGTGGAAGGAAATGAGAGGTAAGGAAATGACAAATGGATAGAGGGCAAGACAGTTGGTGAAGGGAGACAAAAAAACAGAAGACGACAAGGGCAGCCAGAAACTGTAAGGAAATGACGGAGGACAATAAATGGATGGGAAGTGGGCGCCTCGGCCGAGGACCACACACAAAGGAAGGGGATGCGGATATGGAAACACAAAAAGTGGAGGGTACCTCAATAATGCAAATAGGTAGGTGGGAAAGCAGTTGAAAAAAAAGGTGGCAAGACAAAAGGGTGATTGCATGCAGTGAGTCGAGGGAGAGTGAGTTGAGGGAGAACGAGTAGACGGAGCAATTGGTGAACGCCAAGAGAGGGGGCAACGACCAACAAACGAAATTCGTCTGCAACATCTGGTATGTAATTACAACTCCCCCTTGTGTCGATAGGGTAACAATGCCATGCAAATGGAGAAGAATTTGGAAAATAAGGAGAGAGGTAGTGAACGTAATAGGAAAATGTTGGTTGTGCGCTAAAAAAAGAGTATCTGGTCTTTCAGTCGAGAAAAGGAATGAAAAATCCAGAGTGTTGAAGTATAATTGCATGTTAATTTTGTATGGGTTCGACTTGATAGCTTTCCTAGAAGGTGGGAAGGAAGGAAGGAATGCCATAAGGGGCCTCGCTAGTCTTGGGTTAGAAAAAGACTGTCGAATCTCGTAGATGCTGCAAGCAGTGGTAAATTTCATGTTTCAATATGTAATTTCCTGTTGATAATGTCATGGTATAAAAGGATGGTACTCTTGGATAGGTGGAGGGGGGAAAGGGTACTATGAAGGCCTGGGAGGAAAACCGAACAGGGGGAAAAATAGGAATGTGTGCCAATAGGAACTATTGAAAAATTGAACAGAGGAAAGGCCTTGAGGCTTGTGCAAGCTCTCGGGAGAGTTGTTGCCCCCTGGACCTGGGAGGGGAGAAAAATAGGAACTAAAGTAGAAAAAAATCGAAGGGAGGATAGCATGGAGTCGGGTGGGACACACTCATCGTGGGGATAGAAATATAGACCAATGGGTTACGAAAGAGATAACTCTGAACCAAAAGGGCTGCGCAAGGAAGAAGAAAGAGCAACCTAAGAAGTCACTCAATAGTGATGGCACTTTAGGGAAGTTGCAACAGAGAAAAACGAAGAGGGGGTCCATCCCAGTGGCAGAATAGATGGAAAAGCTTAGCTCCCCTTAAGACAGTATAAAAACCTCTAGCTTGCTTGACCATGAGCGAGGAGGGTGATACCTGGGGAGACCCTAGGGGATGAGAATCGAGGGGGCCATAAAGTAGAGGAGTGAGGCTTTAACAGAGTGCTACAAACTGGGGGTGATGAGGCGAATGAGAAGAAAATTGGGAGTGATAAGGTCAAAACACAAACAAAAAAGCAATGGAAGAACACTATGGATAAAATTATTCTTGATTTTAATGATTTATTACTGCTTTACATTACATATAGTATTAATTCCAGTGTTCACCAGGCCCCGAAGCTCTGGCAACTGAAATAGGTAAGACCGAAGGAGTGCAGAGACTGTAGGAAATGGAAGTAGAAAAAGATGGTAAAAGAAGGTAGGAAATAGGGATGAAAATGGATCAGCAAAAGAGCAGGAAAAAAGACAAAACTGAAAATGAAAGGCCTGAAAGCATCAACAAGAAAACCATAGAGAAAAGGTGAAGAAGAACCAAACAAGAGAGCATGCAGAATTTTATCAATGCCTACTATGTAGGAACCCTGATAGAAATAAAAGCAGTAATAGCTGAATGGGAAGGGGAGTTAAATTCTAATATAAAAAATGAAGAAATCCCAATAACATATTGGGAGCCAATAATTCAAGATCCAAGCAATACTCGAGGTCGCCAAACACTGTTTAGGAAGACCATCCAGCAATATTAGGTAATGAAAAACTTTCTCACCAAACCAATGATAACTTACAAGGACAAAGAAGATCCATAAGTGGACAAGCAAGAAGATTCAAGCTTAAAATATCTCCAGAAGGAAATCCAATCAGTTCAAGTGCAGCAATATTATCAAATCCTCAGCTTGAAGAGAATGGAAAAGCAGATCTAGACACTGTTGCAAAGTGAAGCACCCAGGTCAAGTGCGAAAGACCAGACTCCAGTAGAATCATTAGATGATTGAAGCACGGATACATAGATACATATATACATACATACATATACATATATATATATTACATATACAATATATATATATATAATATATATATTATATTATATATATATATATATAATATAATATAATACATACATACTATAATATTTATATATATATAATAATATATATATATATATATTAATAAATGTTGTGATATTGAAAAATTATAGCTTATAATTAGGTTAGCTTTTATGCAAAAAAATAATTTGAGGTTAGAGTTTCAAATTTTCATTTTATGCAATAATTTCTATAAGTTATAATGATTACTATAAAAACAAAATGAATACAAGGCAAACAAGAAAATTCAAGGAAACAATTTTCGATCATGAGAATATGAGGGGAGGAACAAGTTGAAATTGATAGAAGGAGACAATATCTAATTGGGGTAAAATTGGCGACAACATACAACTCCAACTAGAGATTATGATCCTTTGCGAAGGATCAAGAATGTAGACCAAAAGCCTTTGTATTGGGCATAGAATTTAAAAAGGAAACTAAAGCAACCAAAATTAATGAAAGGAAAAAAATTTACATCTTGAAGGCTTAGTCAATCAGTACCAATAATGAATGAAGAATAAATATGAGGTCCCAGTACGTATAGATTAACAAGTTCATTGATTATTTACATACATAAAAAGACATTTGTTTGTATATTTAGTGTATTGGTTTAGCTATGATAGTGATTCAAGGCATATGATCATCAATGATAATTGTCTCAGTTCATAAGAGCATTCAACACCATAACAAGTCATACCTACTTATAATTAATGATTAAGAAATTACGTAAACCATGGAACTAATTAAATCTCAAAAGACTGACTTCCATTTTGGAATAGACTGATCAAAATTATGGAGGATAGTTATCAAGGATTTGTTTCCCTTTTTGGTCCATAACATGAGTTTCAAGAATCTGATGTCACTCTGCTACCAGCGAGCATCCATAGCCCTGACGGGGTCATCCAATATCCTCAGACGAGGAACTCTCTAGATTCTTGTTTTCTCTTCATGTTAGAGGCCGTTAATTCAATTTATTTATTAAGTGTAGCATTTACAAGATGGGAGTATTATGAACTCATCTTAGTCCAATACCACTAACCTTGCTCACTTCTAGCGAGCATTCATCACCCTGGTAGGGATGTCAGCATGTCACATTAGAAGTTACCTCAACAAAAGGAGTGAGAGAATTACACACTACATTTTAATCTAATGCCACTGGTCTTTCTTCGCTATCAGTGAATATTTATACCCTCGACAAAGATATTAACACAACCCAACCAAGAAAACATAGATTCTTATCCCTAAGGTTGTATGGTTATAAGGGAATGTCTCATGAATGGTTGTGATGTGAATAACTAGTTGCACCAAAGTTTCAATTATATATATGAAGGCCCGATCTTATGGTTATAGGTCTACGACTTATGACTTAATTTGATCCCTTAGTATCTATGTGTAATAAGTATGAAAGAAAGATGTAGTGAGGAATGTTGAATATGAAGGTGACATTACTAAGAAACTAAGATCTAAGCCATTTAAATATTGTTACCCCTCAAACATGAATTACAAACTAAGTCTTTAAATATGTATTTAAAAATCTCATTAATATAGTTCATACTAAGGAATAATATATATGTATTCCATTCTACATTGATCACATAAAGACTCTTCAAGGTGTAAAAGACTTCATATTTATTCTTTCTAAACATAATAGCGTAAAAAATCCAAAGTTTATTTATATAGAAGATTTATATACAATGTGTCTTAATAACAAAAAAAATAATTCAAATAAGTTGAAAATCCAATGTAACTAGACACAAATATTGTCAATGGCGAACTTATTAAATTTAGGCCTCAATTTTATCAATAATAATAATATATTTAACTATTGAAGGAAGAAGGGGAGAATTCGTTTTACCAAGAAATCGAGAAATATATTCTCATTTGGTTGAAAACAGGAAGAAACATTTTCAAAGTATGCGCTCATCCATGTTTCAACGAAGTCCTATAAGCTTGTATGAACTTGTAATAGAGAAAATATTGAGATATCAGTAACCTGTTGTACCATGCAGTCATCATAAATAGGTTTTCCGTCATGTAGTGATGCTAAATTGGTTAAATTATTATGTTCAACATATTCATTTGCATTAACGGAATTGAAATAACAATATGATTGTAAATTTATCCTTGTAAGTTTATTGTTATTCAAATAAATATTGTGAGAGGAAATTGATAAGTGGTCTTCATATGTTTCGTATATGGGTGGTTCCCAAAATATGACATCTCACATACTGCAAAATCAAAACTACTAAAGGTATCACCACATGTCATTTCGTTAGATAAAACAAGATCTTCTACTCCTGATGATTCCTTTGCATAATCATAAATTTGTGATGGTGATATGATTATTAGTATAATTTCTTCTTTAACATCATTTACTTTACAAATTTTATAAACACTACCTTTAGATGAATCAAATGAAAAGAATTTAGATTCATCATTAGTGGTTAAACTATTAGATTCTTCAAGGTTTTCATGACATTCAACAATAGATGTTACACCTAGTCAATCTAAACATTCATTTGGCAAAACAAGAGAGGGTAAGCATTTTTTGATAGAATCATCATCTTGACAACTCACTATTTCATCATTAATATAAGATTCATCTTCTTGAAATCCTGATCATCACAATCTTCATCTAGTAAACAACAAATAATTTCAACAAGTGAATTAGAGGGATAAATAGTTGCATAATGTGCATAAAAAATTGTATGGAAATCCTTTAAAGATAAAATACTTTCGAGAGGAAGTTTTTGATACCACTGTTGAGCTCTACCTTGCAACGACATCATGAATAATTTCATTGGTAGGTCCTCAAGTTCAACCCCCATCCTAGGAAGGGAAACATGGAATAGGAGCAGATGTTCAATCGGATTATCGTCTTCATCTTCGCAAAAATAGGGTAGGTAAGTATCCCATATGTCTATATCTAGTAACTCATTTAGAAACCCTACAATTTGATAAAAATCCAAAGGAGAAAAATCTAATGCAATCCAAGAAATAGGCATTAGTAATTTTAAATCAAGGATTCACGAGTTGAACAAATAAACAACAAAGATATAGATTTGAGATTATTTTATGGCGCTTTATGTTATGACCTTATTCACCAACAGGTCACAAACCTAACCGTTTAATTGGTTACCAAGGAAAACGAAGATTAACCTTTGTTCCTCGGCAACAACACCAAAAGATTTGGGTGCTCGAATTGTCTTGGTAATTGAGGACAGACACAGACTACACCACTGAGGATCTTAGATCCTCCCACTTTATGTGACAAAGGCTAGCCTCTGTTTCACCGTAGGGGGTAATCTCTGGTGATAATGAAAAATTAATAGTTGTTGTAAAATAGTGTGACTTAAATAGATTTTCTAATTAAGAAAATAAATAGACCAGATTATTGAATAAAGAGTATTTTAAATAAAATAATATCTTTTTGAGAAAAAGAGGTGGTAGATGCATATCTCAAGAAAAATTATTAGATTAAAACTCCATTAATAACAAATGAGGAAAATCAATATATATCATAATTCACAAAGATTAGTGATAAATAAATTAAAATTAAAGAAAAGAAAGAAATTAAAACACACTGGTGTTAAATATATCTAATTGAACCATGTGTTTTAAATAACAAAACATCAAGTATTATTGTTATGCTCATAATAATTTAATTTAATAATTTCCAATAACAAATATTAGAGAAACATTAAATTAAATATAATGTGTGAAACACTATAAAATCTGAAGAAGTCAAAAAAATGGCTAATAATTTCACATAGTCTAGTGAGGGAAAATAGTGAAAACAAGAATAAAATAAAATAAAGAAATATAATTTAAAGAACTTGTATTTTATGGCTTTTGAATTTACAATGCACTTAACCATAAATATCATGTAATCATGTAATTAAATGTGAAACCAATAAATTCAAAATATTATTTGAGAACCCTAGCTATCAAGTATTCAAAAGTATTTAAAGTCATTTAATATAGTCGCATAATACATAATCAAGTTAAACCACCATTCTGGAACAATGAACAGTTGCATAAAAATTGAAATTAGAAAGAACACAAGGGAAAGAAATAAAATAAGTGAATTATAATATATCATTAATAAAACCTCAATGTCACAGTGAGGTAGACCATTTGCAACATGTACAAGATGGTTGTAATAGTTAAATTGTTTTTCCTCAAAGCTGCCATCCTCAAGCCTACCAAAAAGATTCTACCTAAAAAAACTCCGACCAATATTTTACATTTCGTTTCATTTTTAGTTCACACAATATTTTACATTTCGTTTCATTTTTAGTTCACACAACTTCCTGAACGAAATTACATTAATGATAATTATTTTAACTAAATGTAATACTATTCGTGCATTAAAAGAAAAGATATAAATTAATTCTCTAATATAAAACATGATAATAAATTAAATTAAAACATAACTCACCCTCTCATAATATTCTCTTCACAATATTATCTCGTATATTATTAATGAAATCCAATTTTTACCTCAAGTGAGACTCAGTCAAAATTTTCCCACTATATAAAATATTAGGTCATAAAATATGTATTTAACGTCAATAGAATTCAAAATATTAAATATATATTAAATTTAAATTTTTTGATTTCCCCTTTAAATGCTTCCAGTTCTACAAAATCTATCATGAGATCTCGATGCTCCTCCATTACTAAATTAACCCTCAACCCAATTTCTTTTCATCCATCATTAGAAATAACAAAGTTTTAGTTTATATATATATATAATGTTTAATATATATATCTATCTTATTAATTCCAATTTCAAATCTTAAAATAAAATTCAATGAGAATTTCCATATTTCTATTCAATTAATATAGATTTTCAAATAATGTTCTAAACAAACTTATAAATAAATTTTTACTATTTCTCAATAATAAATAATATATAATATACAAAATTTAAATTCAAATTAAAAATTTATTATATTATATATATATATATATATATATTATATATAAGAGTTGTTTTTAGTGTATTTTTGGATGTTCAGTTGTTGAAATTCTGGTAGAATGAAGTTTCTTGTTTATGTTATTTTAAATTAATTTTTCACTATATATGGATTTAGAAAAATTCCCTTATGGCAATTAGATTGTACAAGGGTTACCATAGACCTTGTAATTCAATAAATTCCAAAAGATTTTAGAGAAATTAACTGAAACAATCCAAAAAAAAACTTCCAAAAAATTTCTAACTAAAAACACCTATATATATATATAAATATAAATTTATTAGAAATCTTGAAAAAGCTATATTATTAATAATATTAATAATAGGAAATTGGGAGGAAAAGAAATCTCGTTATAACGAAAACCGATAAAATTTTGACTTACAACTATCAGGTGTAAACTTGACTTCATATTAACTTCATCGGCAGCCCTGATAGCTCATGCATGGGTTTCAAAGGGAGCAAAGTCATGGGTATCGAATTACTTCACGTAGAGGCAAGCTTCTTTAATATACATTCGTTCGTTGGGAAAGGGAGTTGTTATAACTTGTGAGTGATTTTTTTTTAAGTGACGTGGGGTTATTGAATTTATTTACGTAAGGAGTTGTTTTTAGTAAGATTTTTTGGACTTTCTGGTGTTAGAATCTTGTGGAAAAATTTGAGGTGAAATTTTGATTTGTGTTATTTAAACTAGTTTTTTACTACATATATGGATTCAATGTCCTGAAAAACCCTAGAGCACTTCAAATGTACAAGAGTTACCCATCAATCTTTTGACTTCAATAAATTCCTACCAGATTTTAGAAAAATTAAAATGAAAAACCCACTGAAAAAACATCCAAAAAACCACAGTAAAGACTACGTCTTAACATAATGCATTAGCTTCCTTAATAAATCATTGATCATTGAGTGTAATGAGAGCTTCCTTAATAAATCATTGAGTGTAATGAGAGCTTCCTTAAAAGGATAGGTGAGGTAGGTTTAATGTTTGTTTGTCAATTTATTTAATCTTCAAATTATTTTAATTTATTTAATTTATGATTAATTTTTTATTAATTAATGTTAATTAATTACATTTTATTAAATTTAATAATTTAATTATAATGATTTAATTCATGTTAATTTTTTATTTTTTATTTTTTTACCAATAATAATTTTTGTATTGGATAGGTTAATAATAATAATAATAATGGTGATTATAATCAAAATTTTATATTTTAAGGTAGTCTGTTAAGAAAAAATAAAAAAAAAAATAAAAAAAATAACATAAGATTAGAGTTTCAAATCTTCATTTAATGTAATAATTTTTATAAGTCATAATGGTTACTAAACTAATACAAGGCAAACAAGAAAATTCAAGGAAATAATTTTCGATCATGAGAATATGAGGGGAGACACAGGACGAAACTGACAGAAGGAACCAAGATCTAACTGGAGTCAAATTGGGGAGAACACCATAATCCGAGAATTAGGAAATACTTGGCATTATTCGTCAACCAAGGATTCCACGTTATGAATTTCCTAATGAGTCTCATGGGAAAAACTTCCTATGGATGAATTTGTAACTGATTTTCGCCTAGGGGGTCTTCCACCACCTCTCCTCCTACTATGAATATAATGTTTAGGAGGCATATCCCGCCAGTGTAACACTCTCATGGGGTTCTTACTAAGATACATAGAGAAAGTGGAAGGAGAAGATGCCAAATTGAACCAAAACAACTATTTGAACACTACTATCTGCCCATGGAGCTAACACAAAATCTCAAGATGGCAACAGATCATGGAAAGTCACATGCATTACATGATTTAGAAAAAAATAAACTACTTATATTACACCAAAACCCAAGAAATTGTCCCTCCAAGGTTAGAACTATCCTTACCACACAAATTTCCACGTTGACGAGAATACAAAAGAGAATCAAAACCAAAGCTACTATAACAAACTCAACACTATCAATCCCTTTGGTAAAGAGGGACTTTGATCACTGACCAAAATAAAACTCCAACATAATGGGAAAGAGACCTACAGAGCTATACCACTAAACTTCATGCCAATTATTTTCCTACAAAGGTATACCACTAAACTTCATGCCAATTAATCTGAGAAAGGAAAGATAATAGAGATACCATTATCAAAGTGGCCTTGAACAATGGGGTTTGGTAGAACCTACTTCCACCCATAGTATCTTGCATTTCTCCACCACTATAGCTCCACCAAAAACCATCACCCGCCCACCAACCTTGATTCCACATAGCGACAAGATGTCACCATCGCACTTCTCCATACTTTAGTTTGAACAAATTCATCCACTCATGAACCATGAACCAAGCACAACAGTTAGAAAATCCACACACTTGCATTCCTGGAGTGGGGGCTTTGGCTTCTCCCCCTAGCCTAGGCACAATAATTCTTTCTTTGCATGGCACCAACTTCGTCACACGCCTCATATTTAAGATTGCTTGTGAGCATCACAAGTTTTTGCATGCACAGGGTGAGCGACACATCGAATCATAAATATCTATCTCCTTGACAAGGTGGTGGGCTCGCCGAGAGCTTGTTAGTTCTCTTATCGAGGAAAAATCATAATAAGTTATTATTTAAAATAAACTTTGGAATATTTATTTCAGAAAAAAATATTATAATACCCTAAATTATATAGATTTAGTAATTTAAATTTGTAATTTCTCATTTTAATTCAAATTAATAAAAAATAAAAAAAACTGAAACGTAAAAAATTTAAAAATACAATTACTCAAATATTATGGAAATAAGAATATATAAACAAACCCAATAACATAATTATAATAACAATCTCAATACCAAACAAATATTATGAAAATAAGTTGACCGTGAAAATTATGTTGTTTTAAAAGGATATCTAAACTTCACCTAATCTAGCACAATCATAATGACATTCTGGTGGATAAAGAAATCACTATTACAATTAACCCGAAAGTATTATTCAGAAAAACTTCATTCTCGTGGGTATCAGACCAAGCAGGAAATTCAGAACGTGGCTAGGGAACTATTATCCGTACCCAACTAGATGTTTGAATCAGAATCTCAACATTCCTATAACATGAATCGTTCTGAATGATCTTTACTGTAATGCTGCAAACAGTTGTACAGCATTTAGATCAGTACCGTTCCAGTTCATTGATTGCCATGCGCGTCTTGCGTGGGGATCGACTTTTAATAAGAAGCGACTCGACCCTAATGACTAGCATGCTATCGGTGGCATAAGCGTCTTGTTCTCATGGCAGCTGAAATGTTGCTTTATGCCTGCAATACATATTAGACGTTGAGGTACTCTTTTGTTTGATAGCGTATGTAAGATATAACCAAGAACAAAGAGGATGGAGGATGGGGTATTATGCATATTGAGAAGTTTAATTGGGCTACGGGGTGAAGAGCCTATAGTTTGGTTTATGCATATCTGGGAAAATAAAGGTTGGCCTCAGGCAGCTTGCAGCGTTTCTTACGTATGGAATGGAATGATTAAGATTTAGCATTGTTTGATGGGGAAATTAAGATGCGAGATTGGATTGGGATCCTAGGTGGATATTGGGCTAGATTACATTCCAGGGTTATAAAGTGGTAACATATAGTAGAGGTATTTATAACTTGGGTATATACTATTTAAATCCGACCCAAGTCGCACATGATCCTTCATTTCTATATGCATGCTCCTTTATTTCTATGTCCATCGTGGATATGCTTATGAAATTTGGGTCTTTTGCGGGTATCATAATTAGAGATAAGGAGTATATTTACACGTGGGATCACAAGATGGAATTTGATCACTAATATAGAGGCATAAAGGTTTATCATACATGTTCAACAAGATTTTGTTGAATGGAGGTGGTTAAGAAAGATGTGTTCTGGGAAACTCTCTCTCAAGCTTAAATGTTTTGGATGGCTTGTAATGAGGAACAATTTGTTAAGCTCTGATAATTTTTATTGGAGAGGTTTTAATGGACCTACATGTGTGTTTTATGCATTGATGTTCTTGAGGACATGACACAACTTGATGGAGGAGCATCTGGTCGACAGGGTGAAGACCGAGAGAGGGCGAACACAATTTCTGAAGAAGATTGGGAAAGATGAACAATTCATTAAATGGACAGCAAGCCTGTCAGAGTTCTTATGTTTTTTTTGTTTAATCTCTTTCATGGTCAACTACAGCATTAAACTTTGTTATCTTAATTTCTGTTTATTTTATTTTAACTATTGTAACAGGTCTTAGTTAGAGTTGTTAAAAGTAGATTAATGTCAATAGGTGATGTAAACAGCAAACCCTTATGGTATAAAGGAGACAAAGTAAACTAATGAATAGTCAAGAAATGTATGCCTGTAGCAACTGCCAAACAAACTGTAATAGCATAACCACCAGCAGTTGTCTAACTGCCTACAACTATTGTACAAAAAGACCAACGAGATAACCCAAAGGGGTTCAGCAGCAGAGCATGTGAATGAGAATAATAGAAATACATACAATTTCCCTTCATCTAATTCAGTGCACAAGTAAACAAACTATTCCAATATTTATGTCCTCTGTAACAAGAATTTACATGCGTATTACTGTATATTCATTTCATTTCAGGCAAATACAATAACAGTATTTTACGACCTCCAAGAGTCTAATGACTAGCTGAGACCGAGAGTGAGCACAAGGCGGGAAGAAGCAAACAAATACCGAAGAACGCACCAGACCACAGTCGAAACCGCGTAAGCACCAGAACCAACTATAAATAAGTTTACATGCCACTGTATATTACATTGTAATCCTACATAATCCAAAATTAAATAAAAACTGTGCAACGAGGGTTCATCGAACCGAGTTACCAAAAAAAACAAATTCACAGAAACCCTCCAAGTTACGGCTACGGGTCGAAGTTAACCCAACACGCTCAGACTCGACAGATATACAACATACAGATAACTGGTGAAAGTAAATACAACTAAGACCGAAGAGCCACTGTAAGAAAGTGAAATAAGGACATAGCTACCCGGGTGGTATCGACTGTAACCTTTGCGAAACCACGGAACCGGCCACACCTGCAAACTCAAAACGAGGTGGAAGGTTAGGGTTTGTAACAGACAATACCCTTGCACAAGAAAACTATGTCACGATGCTGAAAGAAAACAAAACTTGTGTATGGTCGAGGTGAAGAGACCATACCTGTAGGGAGCCGGAACCAAAAGGCCTGCAGAACCGAAGCATTGACACTGACCACAGAGGGGCTGCGGAACATTAGTTCCAGCACAAACGGAGGGCAAAGGAATATAGCAAGAAACAAAACCATATCTGATTTACAGAGCCGAGCGCCGGAGAAGAACCAAGCCGAGAAACCATCGAACTGTGCATTTGATAGCTGAGCGGACCAGACACCATTCATTACCAGCATTCACCACGAATTTACAAAAAGGACCAGAACGAACAGTATTTGCAGGAGCAAACCCAGAAATGCACACAGTCATAAAACGAGTAGAATGCACAGTGGAGAAACTGTGACTTACCAACAAGACCTGAAGCGAATACATAGACTCCCATAATAATGATAAGGCAGAGTTAAGCAGCGTTGTTTCACCATAAAACCAGCGGAAGCTCAACAGGGTTTCATCACAGGCAGAGAAACCAGAGGCGGAGCCAAAACCCAGAACGAGACCACAGAACAAGTAACAACGTAAAAATGACAGGATAGGCGCGAACCGGCAGAGAAAAGTGAATTAAGTGAATTAGGGTTTGTCAACTTCGAGGAGGGCAGGTGTCATAAGGAGAGACAAAGAAAAGTACCGTGAATTGATTATCAATCACCAACCAAAATCAATTGCAATCACCATATATCCGAGCCAACGTATTAGTGTAGGTCCACGTAGGTTGGGCTAGCGTGGGACCACGTGGGCTGGCCCCATCAATTGGTATCAGAGCAGTTTCTTTTATATATATATAGAGGAAGATGGCAGAAGGGCAAGCGCCAAGACGAGGACGTGGAAGAGGTGCACGTAGGGGAGCAGATGAAGGATTGAGGGAACAGATTAGAGTTCTTACAACTCCCTTGGAAGCAGTGGAAGCGGGTAGGCGAAGAGATCTGAAACTGGGAGATGACAGTGAGGAAGAAGCGGTAGCTGCTACAGACGGGTCTGATGAAGAAGCTCTAGCATTGAGACTGTTGCGTTCAATTTTATTGGCCAGCAGCAAACCCAAAACAGAGATTTCTAATTATGATGGCAGTCTGTCTGCAGATATCCTATTGGATTGGATAAGCGAACTAGATAAATATTTCGAAAATGAGGAAGTTAAGGAGGATAAGAGAGTCATGTTCGTTGCTACTAAGTTAAAGGGACATGCCCTCTTGTGGTGGGACAATGTCCAAGTAGATAGAAAAAGGCTGAACAAATTACCCATACGAAAATGGTCAAGAATGGTGGCAAAATTGAAGGGCAGATTTCTGCTGAAAGATTACCAGGTTGAACTGTGTCGTCGAGTACAGAATTTGAGAGAGAAGGGTATGACTGTCAAAGAGTATACGGAAGACTTTTACCGGGTAAATCTACGTGCTGGTTATACAGATGAAACTCCAGAAAAAACAGCGAGGTATGTCAATGGCTTGAGGATGGAAATTCTGGATGAAATCAGCATTCTTTCTCCCCGAAGTATTGAAGAAGCCTTTCAGAGTGTTGTGAAGGCTGAGGAGAAAATTAATCGGAAACAGAATAACAGGAGAGGGAGAGGGAATGGTAGAGGACGAGGATAGTACTACGGTAGAGGAAAGAGTGTTGCGAATAGCGAAGAAGGCAGTAGTTCAAAAACTTCAGGGACAACAGAAAAAGGAGACAGCACCAGAGGAGGTCGGTCATATCAGCGAGGACGAGGGAATGGCTGCGGAAGAGGGACTGGTTTCCAGTGCTACAGGTGCCAAAAATGGGGGCATCGATCCTTTGAATGTCCAGAAGTTGAGCAGACAGGTCAGAGGGGAACATTTATGATTCAGCTTGAAGAAGCTGAAGCACAACCACGGGAGGTGGAAGACATGGCGGAAACGGGAGAGGCGTTGACTTTGAATAAAGTGCTGCTAAAGCCAACCAAGGAAGTGGATGAGCCAACATAGCAAAAGGCACTGTTCCAGACAATATGTAAATCGCATGGAAAATGCTGCAAGGTGATAATAGACAGCAGGAGTACGGATAACTTGGTTGCCACTGAGATGGTGGAAAAACTGGGGTTGAAGCGGTTGAAGCACCCCACACCTTATAAGGTGTCGTGGCTGTAGAAAGGCCACCAGCTGTTGGTTGATGAACAATGCGAGGTAGAGTTTCACATTGGCAAGTACCACGATACATTGGTCTGCGATATTATGCCAATGGACGTGTGCCACATACTGCTCGGAAGACCATGGCAGTATGACAGGAAGGTGACACACGATGGGAAAACTAATTGTTATAAGTTTACGAAGGATGGGGTCAAACACACACTTGTACCCATCAAAGAGGAAGATTCAGCATAATCAAGTGGAACAAAGGTGCTATTAATGGGGGAAAACAATTCATAAAGCAGGTTGAGGAAAATGAAATTAATTTTGCAGTTGTGAGGAGGATGAAACCAATATTACTGAACTTAGAGAAATCAGAATTGCCCAAAGAAGTACAAGAGCTGTTAGAATAATTTCAAGACATTGCGGCTGATGAGCTACCTGATAAGTTGCCTCCCAAAAGGAGCATCAGCCACCACATTGATTTCATACCAGGAGCAAGCTTGCTGAACAAGGCAGCATACAAAATGAGTCCAAAGGACAATGAAGAAGTACGCAAACAAGTGTAGGAGTTGTTAGATAAGGGACTGATCAGAGAAAGTTTAAGCCCCTGTGCAGTACCTACAGTCCTTGCACCCAAGAAGGGTGGAGAATGGCGAATGTGCACAGATTCGCGGGCTATAAACAAGATCACCATTCGATATAGGTTTCCCTTGCCTAGAATGGATGACATGATGGACTGTCTTAGTGGGGCAGCATATTTTACAAAAATAGATCTGAAAAGTGGGTACCATCAGATCAGAATTAGAGAAGGAGACGAATGGAAGACAACCTTCAAGACCAACGAAGGACTGTACGAATGGTTGGTCATGCCATTTGGGTTAAGTAATGCTCCGAGTACTTTTATGAGACTAATGAACAAAATGTTAAAGGAATTTATTGGAAAATTCGTGATAGTCTATCTGGACAATATTTTAATTTTTAGCAGGACGAAAAGAGAGCACCTTCAGCATATTCGAAGGGTATTCGAAAAGCTGCAGCAGAACAAACTGCTGATAAATTTGAAGAAATGCACTTTCTTGCAGAAGGAGTTAATTTATCTGGGATTTGTGGTGGCAGAGAATGAGTTAAAAATGGACCCAGAGAAGATTGCAGCAATCATAAGTTGGCCGTCACCGAAGAATTTATTTGAGGTACGTAGCTTTCATGGTTTAGCAAGTTTTTATCGAAAGTTCATTAAGAATTTTAGTGAAATCTGCGCACCAATGCTAGAGACCATCAAAAAGGCCAGCCAACCTTTTTGTTGGACTAAGGCAGCAGAAAACAACTTCCAACTTCTGAAGCGGAAAATAACGGAGAGGCCAATCTTGAGGCTGCCCGATTTTAGCAAACCTTTTCAGGTTCGGTGTGATGCAAGCAGGACAGCTATTGGCGCTGTACTCAGTTAAGAGGACAGACCAGTGGCGTTCTTCAGTGAGAAACTAAATGAAAGTCGGTAGAAGTATTCGTCATACGACAAAGAATTCTATGCAGTGGTTCAAGCCTTGAAGCATTGGAGGCACTACTTACTAGGTAATGAGTTCGTCTTGTTCTCTGATAATTCTGCGTTACAGTACATAACACAGCAGCACAAACTGAACCATAAGCATGCCAAGTGGGTGGAGTACCTGCAAAGTTTTACTTTTGTGTTGAAGCACATAAGTGGGCAAGCCAACAAAGTGGTGGATGCTTTAAGCAGAAGAGCCTTGCTCTTACAAGAAAGTGGCATACAGGTGATGGGGTTTGAGTATTTGAAGGATTTGTACCAGATGGATGCGGATTTCAAGGAAGCTTTTGAGGCATGCCAAAATCCTGTCTTAAGGAATACAAGCCCATGGCTAGATTTTAATTTACAGGAAGGACTATTATTTCGAGGTGGACAGCTATGTATTCCGGATTGTTCGATGAGGGAAAATTTAGTAAAAGAGAAACAAAGTGGTGGTTTAATAGGACATTTTGGCGTTGATAAAACATTGGAACAGCTAGGAAATTTTTATTACTGGCCAAAAATGAGCCGAGACGTACAGAGGTATGTAACCAGGTGTAAAATCTGCCAACTAGCGAAAGGACATAGCCAGAATACTGGATTATACACACCCCTACCAGTTCCAAGCAGGTCGTGGGATTCGGTCAGCATTGACTTTGTCCTAGGATTGCCTAGAACACAGCGGGGATATGATTCAGTGATGGTGGTGGTGGATAGGTTCTTAAAGATGGCTCATTTCATTCCTTGCCGGAAGACTAGCGACGCCACAAACGTGGCACACCTCTTCTTTACAGAAGTAGTTCGATTACATGGCTTACCTAAAACTATAGTTTCAGACAGGGATGTGAAGTTTACAGGGCATTTTTGGCGCACCCTGTGGAAAAAGTTGGGCACACAGTTAAATTTCAGTTCTGCGTATCACCCGCAGACTGATGGACAGACAGAGGTAGTGAACAGGAGTTTGGGCAACTTGTTATGAAGCTTGACAGGAGAAAACTCGCGATTATGGGATCGAGCTCTTGCCCAGGCAGAATTCGCTTATAACGATTCGCCTAATCGGAGCACCGGTCTTAGCCCATTTCAAATCTTGTATGGTATGCATCCGCGAGGAGTACATGAATTACGAGATTTGGGACAGCTAGAAAGGAGAAGTGTAGACGGAGAAGATTTTGCCGAAGCAATGAGCGAACTGCATGAGAAAGTTAAATTAAGATTACAGGACAGCACGCAGAAATATAAGCAGCATACAGACATAAAGCGGCGTGAGGTACATTTTGAGATTGGAGACGAAGTCCTTGCGCATTTGCACCGGGAACGGTTTCCTAAGGGTACATATAACAAACTGAAATTCAAGAAAATCGGCCCATGCAAAATTCTGCGCAAATTTTCAGCGAATGCATATGAAATTCAGTTGCCACCTGATATAGGTATATCACCCATATTCAACGTGGCAAACCTGTTCCCATATCATGCCCAGGCGGAAGGTGATAGAATGGTACAGCCACAACAGGACACCCAGTTCGAGAGCAGTCTTTGGAAGAAACAGTTGCCTTCGGTCCGATCCCATGAAATTGAAGGAATCATCAGCACACAGGTAGCCAAGAAGACGCACAGGAAGGAGTATCTGCGTTACCTCGTTAAGTGGAAGGACCATCCAATGGAGGATAGCTCCTGGCTTGACGAGACAGATTCGGAAGGCGGGCTACTCGGTGGACGAACTCATGGAACAGAGCCATGAGATCTCTCTTTTACCCCGGCAGCCTGATGCAGGAGCATCTGGTCGACAGGGTGAAGACAGAGAGAGGGCGAACACAATTTCTGAAGAAGATTGGGAAAGATGAACAGTTCATTAAATGGATAGCAAGCCTGTCAGAGTTCTTATGTTTTTTTTGTTTAATCTCTTTCATGGTCAACTACAACATTAAACTCTGTTATCTTAATTTCTGTTTATTTTATTTTAACTATTGTAACAGGTCTTAGTTATAGTTGTTAAAAGTAGATTAATGTTAATAGGCGATGTAAACAACAAACCCTTATGGTATAAAGGAGACAAAGTAAACTAATGAATAGTCAAGAAACGTATGCCTGTAGCAACTGCCAAACAAACTGTAATAGCATAACCACCAACATTTGTCTAACTGCCTACAACTATTGTACAAAAAGACCAATGAGATAAGCCAGAGGGGTTCAGCAGCAAAGCATGTGAATGAGAATAATAGAAATACATACAGTTTCCCTTCATCTAATTCAGTGCACAAGTAAACAAACTATTCCAATATTTATGTCCTCTGTAACAAGAACTTACATGCATATTATTGTATATTCATTTCATTTCAGGCAAATACAATAACAGTGTTTTACGACCTCCAAGAGTCTAATGACTAGCCGAGACCGAGAGTGAGCACAAGGCGGGAAGAAGCAAACAAATACCGAAGAACGCACCAGACCACAGTCGAAACCGGGTAAGCACCAGAACCAACTATAAATAAGTTTACATGCCACTGTATATTACATTGTAATCCTACATAATCCAAAATTACATAAAAACTATGCAACGAGGGTTCATCGAACCGAGTTACCAAAAAAAAACAAATTCACAGAAACCCTCCAAGTTACGGCTACGGGTTGGAGTTAACCCAACACGCTCAGAGTCGACAGATATACAACATACAGATAACTGGTGAAAGCAAATACAACTAAGACTGAAGAGCCACTGTAAGAAAGTGAAATAAGGACAGAGCTACCCGGGTGGTATCGACTGTAACCTTTGCGAAACCACGGAACCGGCCACACCTGCAAACACAAAACGAGGTGGAAGGTTAGGGTTTGTAACAGACAATACCCTTGCACAAGAAAACTATGTGACGATGCTGAAAGAAAACAAAACCTGTGTATGGTCGAGGTGAAGAGACCATACCTGTAGGGAGCCGGAACCAAAAGGCCTGCAGAACCGAAGCATTGACCCTGACCACAGAGGGGCTGCGGAACATTAGTTCCAGCACAAACGGAGGGCAAAGGAATATAGCAAGAAACGAAACCATACCTGATTTACAGAGCCGAGCGCTGGAGAAGAACCAAGCTGAGAAACCATTGAACTATGCATTTGATAACTGAGCGGACCAGACACCATTCATTACCAGCATTCACCACGAATTTACAAAAAGGACCAGAACGGACAGTATTTGCAGGAGCAAACCCAGAAATGCACACAGTCATACAACGAGTAGAATGCACAGTGGAGAAACCGTGACTTACCAACAAGACCTTAAGCGAATACATAGACTCCCATAATAATGATAAGGCAGAGTTAAGCAGCGTTGTTTCACCATAAAACCAGCGGAAGCTCAACAGGGTTTCATCACAGGTAGAGAAACCAGAGGCGGAGCTAAAAACCAGAACGAGACCACAGAACAAGTAACAAGGTAAAAATGACAGGATAGGCGCGAACCAGCAGAGAAAAGTGAATTAAGTGAATTAGGGTTTGTCAACTTCGAGGAGGGCAGGTGTCATAAGGAGAGACAAAGCAAACTACTGTGAATTGATTATCAATCACCAACCAAAATCAATTGCAATCACCATATATATGAGCCAACGTATTAGTGTAGGTCCACGTAGGTTGGGCTAGCGTGGGACCACGTGGGCTGGCCCCATCACAACTTTTACTTATTTGTCCAATAACACTTTCCATTTAGATTGGTGTGCTGAACACACTAAAGATTTATGTTGATTGGAACACAACTTTCATGGATGAATGTCTACATGACTCGAAGATGCGATACTAAGAATACCATACCCTTCCTTTCTATATTATGTGGGGCATTTGGGGATGCATGAATGAATGCATTTTTGAAAGCTATCCATTGAGGAGATGAGTGTTAAGATTTGTTCCTACTTCAATGAGATTGGCCCCATGGTTAGCAAGGGATAGAGGAGATGCATCAAACTCGTAGATATATGGAGTAGAAACCTAATAGGGTTTTTCGATGAGTTTACAAATAGAAATATATTTGGCAACAAAGCATACATAGCAATAAAGTCTAGTCAATATTTTCATTTATGTTGGAACAGTAGGGTGATATTTGTTCCTACTTCAATGAGATTGGCCCCATGGTTAGCAAGGGATAGAGGAGATGCATCAAACTCGTAGATATATGGAGTAGATACCTAATAGGGTTTTTCGATGAGGCTACAAATAGAAATATATTTGGCAACAAAGCATACATAGCAATAAAGTCTAGTCAATATTTTCATTTATGTTGGAACAGTAGGGTGAACACCAACACTGGGGCTAAGATAATTACACTATAGGATGTTTTATAATTTGCAAAATGGTTATCCATCGAGGTGATGGATGTATTTGGGGACTCTAAAGCTGTTATTTAATGAGATAGATACAAGATTTCCTTTGGTCCTCCTGAACTTTCCTATTGGATACAAAGGATTAGTAACATTGTTGGAATATTTGGTAGGTTGACATTTACACATGTTTTTCAGGAGCAGAATGCTTTATCAAAAGTAGGCCACGGATATCATCATGGCTACATCATCCAATGCACCTACAACAATGATTGTTATCTTGGGACCGGAAAAATCCACTATGCATGAGCACTTTATTTTAGTATGAAGTCCTTTTTGTCTTTTTCTATGCAAGTATTGGCATATTTATCTTGTAGACTATGT
Source organism: Pinus taeda (assembly GCA_000404065.3). Lineage (NCBI taxonomy): Eukaryota > Viridiplantae > Streptophyta > Pinopsida > Pinales > Pinaceae > Pinus > Pinus taeda. The sequence continues at coordinate 160,038 of APFE030757937.1, read as the reverse complement.
AATTTGATATGTAATTTAGTGTTTGGAATGTCTTTATAATAAGTGCCACATGGGATACATGGATTATCTAGTATATTTTTGGTAACTCTAGAGAATGGTGTAATATAGAATGTAAACACTGCTATATGTGAATAGTATTATATAATACAAAAGTAAGTGGTGAGTTGCAAAGCAATTTTTTTTTAAATTTATTTATTTAAGTATATTTGCAGGGAAAATTAAAATAAATAAACAAAAACAAAATATAATATATATATGTATCGATATATATATATATATATATATATATATTATATATATATATATATATATATATATCTATTAAAGAAATGAATTTTTCCAATCTTTTAGTTAAATTGGTTGATTAAAAAAAGATCATATGAATATGAATTATCCTTGTTTTGGGCATGTGATATTAGTAATCCATCATATTGTAACAAAAACCTATTTATAGGCTAAGAATTGCATGATTGAAATTATTACTATATGTTTTTTTAAATGTATATATGCTTAACTCATATGTTATTTCTTTTTATAAATAATAATAATAATAATAATAATAATAATAATTTTGTTAATTTCTATGATTTTCTTAATCTTGCAAACATGTATTATGAGGTAAGTGTTTTGATCTCAACATTCACTAGTCGCTTAATTTAATAATATGGATGCAAATTTTGGTACTTTTAACCACCTTATTTCAACCTTTTTATCGTGTTTTGAACCAAAAACTCTCTCTTTTTATGAGTTTTATTAAGATAATAGCTTGAAAAAGATATAATACAAGTAATTATTTTTTATAGGAAAATATTATCTTTTAAATTTATACATATTAGATAGAAGCATTTATTGAGATACTAACTTGCAAATAAGAGGCTAGAGGAATTTCTAGCAATTCTCTATTTCCATGTCATCAGCTAATCTGAATCTAATATTTGGAGTGCATCCAAATATTCATAGGATATATAAATACCTATCTATCCTCCTTGTAGTTAGTCGTAGTTATGAAATCAATGTTTGGTCACGGGTTTTTATTTACAAGTTCCTACCGGCAGTTAAGGAAATCCATAAAATTATCTCCATCAGTGGAAATTCAAGTATCATGCCTGAAAATTAGTATTTGTTGGAATAATGTAGAAATGATATGTCCAGATAGAGTTGATGAGTTGTATTCCCGTAATTAGTGTTTGAGTCTATCTGTCATGAGTTGTGTCTTCGTAGTTTGTGTTTTGAGTTGATGATTCGAATTTTCTGGATCTAGATTGTCCTCGAAGTTGTCTATGTGTGCCTATATAATGTACTCATTGTCCAAGTAGTTTGCTCAATGAGATTTCATTTCATTCTTGTGCATCTCTCTATTTTTCTAATATGGTATCAAAGCTAGAGAGGGAGATATAGTGAGGCTTCAGATATGAGAACAAGAAGACCTGGATCTGTGAGGGTAGTGAGATCCATAGATGTGAGACCTTGTTATTACATAGATGCTCTCCAATTGTTTTATATCATTGGCTGATATTGTTATAGATCCTACGAGTGCAGTCCATTGTTGTTAGGGGGTTACTTGTAGCATAAAATTGTGGACACTTTGATCCGTTTGCCAAATCAAGGGCAACGTGAAGTTTGTGAAGTTATTTGTAAACCTATGCATACGTAGCAGAAGGTGTGAGAAGCATTTGGATCTTTTATTCAACTCACATTCTCTCCATGGTGCTGAGTCATTGGTTTTATTATTATGTTTCCAAAATGATTTTCCAATCCATTAAGTGAATTTATTTTTTTATGAAGAGTATAGTGCGGTAGATTAAAGGAGTTGTAAGGGATTCCGTTTTTCATGGTGAAAAAGAATTTACGTGGTATAACGAGTTAGAAATATTTTTTTGGGTAAAAGTTAAAAGTTGTGGATAAAAATGCGTATTTTTTTAAAAAAAGGAAAATAAAGTTTTGGAAACAGGGTTTGGTAAAAAAAGGAAAAATAAGAAGTAATTTTGGCTTTGTTTTTTTATTGGATGCAAGAGTAATTTTGGCTTTTGTTTTTTTTGGATTTGGGAAATTTGGATGTAGATTTGGTGAATTTGGGTGTAGATCTAGTGGATTTGGGTGCATTTTGTTGATTGGGGATTTTTTTTTCATTATGTCAAATTTTATGCTACAACTTATTTGAATGAGTCCACAAGGCTTTATGGAGGAAGTTATGAAAATTGGAAATTCAAGGTATTAACAATTTTAGAGGGGAATAATTTGTGGCCCATTGTGAGTGGCACAGAGCCCAATCCCAGTGCTGTTGCTGCTATTCCAGATTGGGAAAAAGGGGAAACAAAAGCAAAGGTGTTGCTACAAATGTCAATTAAGGACAACATCATTACTCATATTAAGGATTGTAAAACATCCAAAGAAACATGAGATGTTCTCAAAAGCTTGTATGAAACATCTAATACTAACCGGATTTTGTTCTCGAGGACCAAGCTTTTGTCAATTGAAATGGAGGCCAATAAAAGTATAAGAAATTTCATTTCTCATGTCAAAGAGCTAAGTGATAAGTTAGGAGACACTGGTGAAAAGTTGTGCAACACTGACCTGGTCACCATCCAATTAAATGGCTTAGTGCAAGATTATCAAATTTTTGTTTGAAGTCTTTCAGCTAGAGAGAAGCCTCCTACTTTTGATGAAGTGAGAGGTATTCTTCTACAAGAGGAAGGGAGGATGAAGAACTTCAATTTGGGCTCAAACAATTTAGATTTGGCATTGGTAGCCAAGGGTAAGAAACAATACAAAGGCAATCCATGGGACAAAAGCAAAGGAGGAAAGTTTCAAGCAAAGAAAAAAGTTATGGCACAATCTAAATTTCAGTTCACGATAAATGAAATGATGATTGTTATTATGGTGGAAAACCTGGACATCATGCTAAAGATTGTGATAAAATAAAATATGAGTCTAAATAGAGAAACATAAGGCATAATGGGAATTTTGTGGACAAAGACACCTCAATCAATGATGGATTTAAAAATCTCAAATTGTTTGTTTTTTATGCTGCTTTGTCTGCTGAAACTAATGATGTGAATGCTTGGTTCATTGATTCTGGTGCATCACTCCATATGTCTTGTAATAAGGATTGGTTTGATGAATATCATGAGAACATTAGTGGAACATGTGTTTATCTAGGAGATAACATCTCCCTTCAAGTTCAAGGTTATGGAATAATATGTGTGATGTTGCCTAATGGAAAAGAGAGATACATCCATGATGTGATGCATGTTTCTGATATAAAAAAGAATTTAATTTATGTTTTTACTATTGTTGATCAAGATCTAAAGGTGGAATTTCTCAAATCACAGTGTGTTGTTAAATATATCTAGGATTGCTACAGGGTTATTACCACAGGTACTAGATTTGGAGGATTGTATAAGTTGAATATGACCAAGACAAGGCATCAAGCATTAACATCTCCAACAATGTCAACTGAAAATTTATGGAATCAAAGCTATGGGCATTTTAATCGAAATGATTTAATGTTACTTCAAAGAAAAACAATTGTTGAAGGTCTTCTAGTTATGAATAATAATCATGTTGAATGTGAAGCATGTGCACTTGACAAGCAACATAGAGAGGAATTTCCTACACATGAAGAAAAAAGGCAAAGAGAAATACTTGAATTAATTCATACTGACGTATGTGGACCTATGCAAACTAGATCTCTTGGAGGAGAATTGTACTTTCTTATTTTTGTTGATGATAGATCTAGATACACTTGGGTCTATTTCATAAGAAAGAAAAGTGATGTTTTTGAATAATTTAAGGAATTCAAAAACATGGTAGAAAAACAAACTGGGAAATACATCAAAATTCTCAGATCTGATTAGGGGGGGAATACAAATCAAGAGATTTTAATCAATATTGCAAAATTCATGGGATTGTACAACAATTTATAGTGCCTCATACACCTCAGCAAAATGGAGTTGGTGAGAGGAAAAATAGAACACTAGTGGAATGTGCACAGAGCATGCTTCAAGGTAAAAATATCTCAAATGGTTTTTGGGTTGAATCCATTAATATTGTTGTTTCTTTGAAAAATAGGAGTCCAACCAAAAGTTTAAATCTAAAAAAACCTTTTGAACCATTTTATGGATATACACCAAAAGTGAATCATTTAAGAGTTTTTGGATGCAAGGCATTTGCACATATTCCAGAAGATGGCATAAGAAAACTTGATGCAAAATAAATTAAGTGCACATAATTGGTTATTGTGATGATCAAAAGGCATACAATTTGTTTGATCCTACTTCACATAGATTGCTTGCAAGTAGGGATGTGGTGTTTCATGAAAATGTAGATGAAGGTGATAAAATGAATAACAGAGGTGTATTGCATGATATTGATGATTATGTAAAATTAGAAGCATGTTGTGAATAGGAATAGGAATAGGTACAACAATAGGTACAAGAACAAATATAGGTTCAAGAGCAGGAAGCACCCATCAGTCATGACACTCCAAGAAGAGAACAAGAGACTCCATAGAGTGGGAATAAGGATGAAATAAGTAAAAATTTAAGGAGGTCATCACGTCAAATTTAGCCACCTATAAGTTATAAATATTATGCATTAATGTCTCATATAATTAATGTTGTAGAACCCTCAAGTTATGAAGAAGCTAAATAAAGGAATGGAGAGATGCAGTGAATGAGGAATACAACTCTATAATGAAGAATGGCACTAAACTTTGAATGGCACTAAACTATCTATATCTAAATGACAGCCAATATTTCATACTATTCTTCCCTACGGTTCTAGTAAAGAATTCATATGCTTTCTTCAAGTATGATGTATTAATATCATACATAAATTTAAAAAATAAATAAAGCTCTAATAATCATCATCTAGTTTTAAGTTTATTGCAACAAATTGGTGTATAAAAGTCTTGTTTGTTTGACAAGGAAACCCCTTAGCTATTTAAGTATTAAAGTGTATGTAGGTGTACTCATACTTTACCCATACATATATATATATACAAATGCCTTAACGCTGGTTTGTTTATCCAAGGTAGCTAAACTAATGATATATATATATATATATAGATATAAATGCCTTAATGCTGGTTTGTTTATCCAAGGTAGGTAAACTAATGAGATGAAGAGGTTATTTCTACAAACTAGCTACTTAGGCGTTCCTATGCAAAATAAAACATAATTCAAATACATCTGATTCTCAAAATTGATTTAAGCTTAGGACGTTTTTCGCTAATTTTATGTCCTTACTAAGGTAAAATCATAGATCCAGATAGACACGATCACATTAAATGTTATTCGGAAAGCGTATTTTTTTTAATCAAGATAGTCTGTAAAACATAATGAAAGAGGTTTAACAGAAAAATTAATGTTCTGAGTATGAGAAACAAATTCACTTCAAACAACTAAAAATGGTTTTAAATTTTAAACTCAAATTGTTAAATCCATTATTCTAATCATTCAATTGAAGTATTCTAATTCTAACTAGTTCAATGTCTAATGGGTGACTTTTAAATCACAGTAATAATTAATGGAAATCAATCCTAATTAACTCTTGTTTTTCAAACAGTATTTTGTCGCCAAAATAACCATGTATAGGAAAAAGGAGCTTAATTCTTCCTCCAAAGATCAATACAGATGCGACTATTATGAAATCATGTTTTGCATTTTAGTAGGTTGTAGGTTTCTTTAAACTATCGGTTGGTCTTGACAAGGGCCCACCAACATCATCCCAATGAGATTTTTTGTAGTTTATTGCAGTTAGAATTTTGTTTCAATTGTCTTTTGATATAATTCCTCATCACCATTCATTACGTAGTACCGCAAAGATACTTTGTTTTCAATATTGTATATTCAGTTTTCTGAATCAATAGATAAATAGGTTTGTAGTGTGAAGGAGTAATTTCTTGAATACAGGAGCGTCTAAAGAATAGTGTGAGCTAATGTTCTAATAGAGAGTGTTATCGATATATTTATAGTTGTGTGTATTTCTCCTAAAGACTAGAAAATTGATTTTTTGTGATATAGGTGAATGAAATTGCTTTGGTTTGCAGGATAAATTTTTAGTTACTAAGCTTGTCGATTTGTAGGGTTTTAAATCTTTTAGAACAAATAATAGTCCATTTTTATAGTTCATAATATTTCTTGGATTTTTATTGAGTTAAATTCCTGCATTGGTTAATTCTTGTAGCAGAGAGATTCTAGTACCAGTTCTATAGCATATAGTTTCTTGTACTTGTTAATGATTGATTTTTGGTACCAGTTAAAGGTGTGCATTAGTTAACATGTGAGAGCATGTATTTCTTTGGTAAATTATTATAAAGATTAGGTTTCTTCTTTAAGTTCACAATAGGATTTTGTTGCATTATTTTCCAATGAGTTCTAAGTAAGCTTTAAAAGATCTAAGGATTGAGAGTAATTGATTTAAGTTACTTTCTTTTCCACTATACTAGACAAATATATATATTACCCATTTCTAGCACATATAGTGCATTATCTCCACTCATTACGATCTCTGGTTGATACTTTGATGTTTGCTAATATATTATGCATATAACTGCACCAACATTTTTGGCACCACTGTCAGGGAGCTATAACAGTAATAGGTAATGGTTTAGTTTTTTGGATGGTTTTTGAGTGATATTGAGGATGACCTAAGGGTAGAGAGAGGAAAGTAAGACAAGAGATAAGAGCCTATGCATCGAAATTTGGTGGGGTTGCTCCAAAGTTAAGTTGTCCTCTCTTTCAGTAAGTAGTTAAAGTTTGATGTTTTGATTACATGAGAAGAATTAGAGATAGGAAAGGTAGGTTTGTTTGATAAAAAAATCCAGAAAATATATATGGTCCCAAAATCGTTAACCCAACTAATTCTGCTAATTGCTATGTAGGGAAAACTCTAGAGTAAAAAAGTCTGGTGGTAATAACAAGAGATATAAATAACAACGATGAATAGAAAGCTATGGTATAAAATGAGAATACACCTTAGCAACTAGTAGAGGAGACATTAGTAAAGCAGCTTAAAGAAAAGAGGGCTAGAAGAGAAACAAAGGCAATAGTAGAGGAAGTTCAGACTTGAGTTGCCATAGTACATTGTAGATTGTAGATAACCCAATGGTTGAACCCTCATCCGGAGGAGAGACATCACCTATTTCCACAACTTTCAAATTGTGGAATGAGAAGATGGATGGAGAAGGAGCAAGAGTTGAAAATCCAGAAATTAGTGAAGCAGAAATGTTTGGATGTCCAATTCTTGACATTACCAAGAATGTCACCATAAAGAACATTATGATGTCATCATTACCCCAGTTCCATAGTAGTCATCTAAGGATCCTAATGCAATTTTATTCAAATTTGATATACTATGTAGAAGTTATAATTATATGGATAATGCTCAAAATTTAAAACTTTTTCCAACCACCTTAAAAACCCCTACATTAAGATGGTTTATGAGTCTAGGGGAAACCACCATTTTATCTTTGGATGATATGAAAGAAACCTTTCTTCATAAATACCAGGATTATTGTAGGTCTGGGTATTCCAATAATGACATCTTCAAAATGCAACAAACCAAAGAAGAAAGCCTAGAATACTACTTAGAAATGTTACTTTACAATTATCAAAAGACTAAGCATGTTTCTCTTGACACAGCCACAATTAAAACCATCTTTCTGAAAGGTGTAAGCGATGCCTGCATAGAAGTAAGTAATCTCATAATCTTTGGTGATGTTTATCAAAACTAATTTGCTGAGATTGAAGATTACTGTAAGAATTACTCCTGTAGTGAAGCCAAACCTAGGAAAAGTCCAAGGAACTTACAAGTGGAGTTTTCAAACCAACCACAAGTGGTGTAAGTAGGATAGAGTTGGAAAATCTACTCGTAAATCTTAAAATTGATATCCTAATACAATTAATAACCATATAGATCCCTTCAATAGTGGGAGGAAATAAGAAGAAGAAAGAATTCCTTTAGCCATCTTTTTTTCCTCATTGTAGGAATCAACATCCTGAAAAGGAATGGCATTTTAATGTCATAAAGGTCTGTAGAATTTGTACGGCTAATCACCCAAATGTTGAATTCCCTTCATTGCTTGGATTACAATATATTTACAAAGGGGGAACAGAACGACAAGATTCACCTTATCCACCTAGGAGACCATAAAGGCAACAAAACCCCTCCATATTCCAGAACCCTCCCATGCAGTATACACAACAACAGTGGACCCCTCAAATGCCTTACTGTCAATGGGTGCCTCAAACATCACAAGGAAATTCTTCGAAACAAGGTTGGAGGGGGACTACCTATGGGAATATCACTCCACAACTATACCAAACACCTTCTTATCCAAGCTACAAACAATATCCTCCAAATATTTCTTGGCTATTGCTAGGGTTTAATCCGCCCGTACTACCTCCATTTCCTCAACAATAGTTTCCCATGAACCCAAGTCCACAACAACTTACCTTGCCCATCAATCCAAACCAACAACAAATGCCACTAAACCCAAATCCTCCTAGACCTACTCAATTACCTGTGTATCTGATTCCAAACCCAAATAATAAGCCAGCTCAACTTTTACAAAATATGGAGCTCCAAACCTTCCCTACCTACACCATCACTTCAGTCCTAACCAATGAAATTAAACTGATTTCTAGGAATGTCTTAAATAAAAGAGGACCTATAGTGATCATTGAAGAAGAACAACTAGAGAGCCAACCTCCCAAAGATAAAGGGATACCTAGCAGAGAGGAAAATTATCCTCCTAATGAAGAAGAAAATCTACAACACAACCTAAACCATATCAGGAGGTTACTCAACCACCCTATCTAGGGATATTACTTGTTAAAAATCTTGAGGTCCCGCTAGGATATGATAGATAAGCTCAACTACGAAATATTTGTGTAAGGATACCCTTGCTACAAGCTATAAAAGACATTTCTATCTATGCCAAGATTGTAAGGGGTCTTTGCATCAAAAACTAGGAAGAGAAAGGAAGGATCACATTGTTATAAAGGTAGTTGACCAGTTGTCAGAGAACATATCATAGATACCTTATAAATACACTGATCATGGGAGTCCAGTATTGACTATACAAATCAATGGTATATCTTTACCAAACACTGTTGTTGATCTAGGTGCATAAATAAATATCATGATTGTGGATATTATGCAAAAGATGTAGTTAGAAGCCTTGAGGTCAACACAAACACTATTAGAATTAGCAGATAAATCCATCATTAGACTTGTAGGAAGCATGGATGACATCATAATCATACTAGCTTCCTAGGAATATCTTGTATACTTCTTTTTGATTCATCCAAAATCCTCCAAACCTAGAAATCTAGTAGTATTGGGCCAACCATAGTTAGCCACTACTAATGCATTTATTGGGTGTCGGTCTAGAGAGATGACAATTTCCAACATCATGTCAAAACCAAAAGATTGTTTTATTTCCTCCTGTCAAACTTGCTACAGAAACTCCTTTATGGATAAAAACCCCATATGGAGAGGAGGAATGTGCTCAAACCTTGTTAACAATATAATAGTATAAAGGTCTTGAAGAACAACCTAAAGATCAAGTTCTAAGCTTCTTTTTAGCTTGAATGGGATGCATTAATTTTCGACAATCCTTTCAAGAATATGAACACATTTTCAGCTTTGAATTTCAGGAAGCATGGAATCCTTCTACCTCCACATTGTTTTCCATAACAACAATAGGTGAGGGTAAAGAGTCTCATGTATGTTGTTGATATTAACCCTTGAAAGTGTCTATATATTAATTCTATTCTAGAAGTAGAGCAATAAGAAAAATTGATTGAAATGATTAAAATACAATGTGGTGCTTTTGCATGGGATGATTTTGACATGAAAGGGATCCACCCTGACACTTGCATGCATCACATCTATACAAATGATGAGATTAGATCAGTTAGGTAGCCTTGAAGAAGGATAAACCCAACCATAAAATACATAGTGAAGGAAAAACTTCAAAATATCTTAAATGCCAACTTCATTTACTCTATTTCCAATAGTAAGTGGGTGTTACTGCTAGTCATTATTTCGTGGAAAAACAATAAATGGAGGATTTGTGTGGATGTTAGGGAACTAAATAAGGCTACCTTTAGAGATTACTTTCTCTTTCCTTTAATTGATCAAGTATTAGATAGTTTAGCAGGGAAAAAATATTTCTCCTTCTTGGATGGGTTTAGCGGCTACACTCATATTCAAATTGCACCTGAAGATCGAGAAGAGAATACATTCACTTTTTCATGAGGTACTTATGCCTACAGGGTGCTTCGTTTTGGGTTATGCAATTCCCTGACCACCTTTCAAAGAGTTTCCATTGCTATTTTCTCTAATCTACCCCAAGACTGCATGGAAGTCTCTATGGATGAATTCACAGTATATGGGGAATATTTCCAACAAGATTTACACAACCTAGTTAAAGTTTTAATTAGGTGCTAAGAGACGGACCTTGTCCTTAGCAATGCAAAATATAGAATGATGCTTACAAGGAGTGTTGTGTTAGGCCATTACATTTATGATACTGGGATAAGAGTAGACCATGCTAAGATTGAAATAATCGCTCGAAAAAAAACTCCCAATTCTCAAAAAGAAGATAGAATTTTTCTAGGGCATGCCTAGTATTATAGAAGATTTATTCAAAATTTTACAACAATAGTCAATCCTATGTTCAAACTATTAATAAAAGATGTAGAATTCCTATGGGATTCTTAGTGTCAAATTTCCCTTGAAAATCTTAATAAGAAACTGTCAACTACTCCAGTTCTGAGAGGAAGAAATTGGACCATCCCTTTTAATATCTATATTGATGCCTTAGACACAACTTTGGGTGTTGTTTTGGGCCACAGAGAGAATCAAATTCCCTATGCTATATATTTTGTCAGTAAAAATATCTCTCCTACAGAACTAAACTACACTCACTAAAAAATAATTATTATCAGTAGTTCATGCCATAAATAAACTTAGACATTATATAACCGAATATGAAGTTTTTGTACACAAAGACCATTCAACTATTACATTCTTAATGAATAAACCTATCACTAATGCCCATGTTACTAGATGGATGTTAGTATTGCAATAGTTTAAAATTACTATCATTGACAGACCAGGAAAAGGTAATCATGTTACTGATTTTCTGTCTAGACTTATCCACACAGGTGATAGTGCACTAGTTAATGATGATTTTCTAGATGATAATTTATTTTCTATTTCTACTTACACTCCTTCATATGCAGATGTAGCTAATTATCGGGTTACAAGAAAGTTTCCACAAAATTTGTCTTAAGGAGAAAAGCATAGAATCATACAACTTAGTGCTAATTATATGTCACATGAGGATTGTCTATATTGCACTAGAGTAGGCCTGGTGATCAGAAGACGTGTACGAGAAGATGAGGTGCAAGACATTCTCAGAGCTTTCCATAATTAGCCATGTGTTGGACATTCTTCCAACAAAATAACTGCATATAAAGTGTTACAATCCGTGTATTATTGGCCCACTATTTTTAGGGATGCAAAGAAATATGTGACTAGTTGTGATGATTGTCAAAGAATGGGGAAACCTATCCCAGTAGATGAAATGGCTCTTCAAGCACAGGTAGTCATTGAAACTTTTGATAAATGGGCATTAGATTTTGTAGGACCAATTTCTCCTATTTTCAAAAAGGGGTAGTATATTATGTTATGTACAGATTATGTAACCAAATGGGTAGAGGCTAAAGCACTATATTCCGCTAATGAACAATATGGTGTTGATTTCTTATTTGAAGAGATATTTATCCATTTTCATGTACCAAGGGAAATATTTACTGATTAGGGTAGTCAGTTCACTTTCAAGTTCCTCAAATATATTACAGAGTAGTATCGAATCAGACATCAGAAATATACACCTTGCAACCTCGAGGAAAATGGATAGGTAGATTTTAGCAATAAAGTAATAAAGGCCATTCTTACTAAAACAATATAGTTGCATCATAAATATTGGGTTGAGAGGCTATCTAAGGCTTTGTGTGCCTATAGAAAAACTTGGAGAGACACAACATGCCATACTCCCTATGAATTGGTGTATGGGAAACAAGTATTGATTCCTATATAATTTCAAGTAAAAACCTTCAAAACTTCCATGCAGCTGGGAATGGATTTGGATGAGGCAAAAAAACAAAGGTTAATACAAGTGAATGCATTGGATGAGCTTCGAAAAGATGTTATTCAAATGATGATTCTCATTCAAGATCAAAGAACCAAATGGCACGATAAGTTATTTAAGGATAAAATTTTTCAACCAGGTGACTAGACCTTATTGTATGACATCATACTTAAAAATTTCCGAGGAAAATTGTCAAAACGGTGGCTAGGACCTTGCGAGGTAGATACAATCTATGAAAATGGTTTGATCAAGATAAAAAATATCGTGCAAATCAAACATTTTTCATATTGAATGGGCACAGACCAAAGGTTTACCATAAACCGTTGTCAAAAGAAGAATTTATCAAACATATTCTTAAAAATTCCTAAATGTAGTTAGTAACTGAGAGGGATGTTCCTCCTACTAAGTCATCACTGTAAGTTTATGATTATTTTCAAATTTTTATATATATAGGTAGGTAGGAATATAATTTTTTTTCTTGACTAATCGTGTTTCCTTCTCTCTCGATAAATAATAAAGGAGGATATTTACTAGGTGTAAGTTTATTCCTTTAACCAGCCCTAGTAATTATTTATGGAAAAGGAACCTATGGAATTTTCTTTAAGATTTTGAGAATCCTTAAAATTGAAAACATTAGTGAGTATGAACTAGCTCGGGCTTGACAAAATCTGCGGGTAAGTGAAATTGAATTTTCTTTATTTTTTTTCAGACTCCTTAAAATTGAGAACACCGGTGAGCACGAACTAGTCCAGGATCGAGAAAATCCACGGGTAAGTGAAATAGAGTTTACTTTAAGTTTTTAAGACTCCTTAAAATTGAAAATAATGGCAAGCACTAACTGATTTGGGTTCAAGAAAAATCCACAGAACAGTGGTAGAGAGGTCATATTCTGGAATAAAATGGAAGTGTAAAAGGGGAACCATGATCTGATCCCAAAAGGAGAAAGTTTATGCATCTCAGCAACAAAAACATTACATTGTCCAGCTACTCATTAAAAAGACTTAGGACTTGATTAACAAATTGTCCTCTTTATACACCAACTTTGTTGCGATTTAAGAAGATTTTTTTTTTACTTCTTTGGTTCACACAATTTTCAGACATCAGCAACTATATTATTCTGGTACCCGGTAAAAATTTCCTTCACTGAGAATCTGTATTGGTACGAGAATAAAAAATAATTATCATTTCCATCATATATAGTGTTAAGTCAGAAAATCTTATCCATCAACTGAGATGACACGGGTTAGAACATCTTGGCTACCATGTGAATCTTTCAAACATGAAAGAAACAATAAATTTAGGCATCTGGTACTAGTACTGCAAGCTACATATTAATATAAATATATTGAAATTGTTGTATTTAGTCTTATAAAGTATCATCATTAATTAGAAAAAATGAGTTAATTTGTATTTACTCTTTCTAATTAAGAATCATTTAAAAATTATGAATTAAATTGTTTTTATCTCATACATTTGCAACCAATTCCCCCTATCATTCTCCTACCATGAACCTTGATGTATTTATCCTTTTCTAACTATGATAATGGTTTTTTATCGTTATTTTATCACTATGTACCTCAAATTCAGCCTCATCCAATTTTATCTTCCTGATTAGCTACATAATCATAATGGAATGTTTATGTAGTCATACAATTCCTCTATCACTATAACTACAACAAACACTACCTACAACTCACTATTCCAACAAACAAACAATGATTATTAAAATACCATGACTCCACCCCTCGTCATCACCATAGTGATTTGACTGAAAATTATTCTAGATAATAACCATTTCTCATTTATCCCCCATCCATATCCATCCACCTTTTCGAGCCACACGCACTACCATCGGTAATTGGTACGAAGCCTCTAGTACTAAACCCTAGTTGTCCATTTTTGAGACCCTATTCTAAAAACAAGCATGGGGGCTGACATCCATGAGCTAATATTTCAGCTATACAAAGAATCACAGGACTATCAAGCTTGTAAAGCTAAATATGAATAGGTTGGATGGGTGGGATTTTTAGAGAAATCCGGTAGGTACTAGAACGAGGATTCTAGAATGTTTGCCCAAAACATTGTTGGTGAGAAAGTCAAGTTGGGGAGATTTGAAATGGTGGTGAATGAAGATTCAATCGTTGAGGCTACAGGGATGCCTCAAAGCAGCGAAAAATATTTCAAAGGAATTCCATTTCACCAGCAACTATGCTAGCCATACCTGGTGTCAAGTTAGTCAATTGCAGATCACTGAAATGGGATTCCAAGGAGTGGAATCAAGCAAGAGTAATGGAGCATGCTCAATATACTTCAAAAATTTCTAATTTGTGAAGGTAGGCATTCTTTTACTTTCCTGTACCATCTAAGACTACTATTACATTTTGAAGGGGGTCCTCAGCTCAATTTTCCTTTCTTCTTATGGAAAAGTTGGTATAAAATGTCAAAAGGAGTCAAGTCAATCTCTAAGAATCCAGAAACAAGCATGTATCATCACAGGCTAATCAAATTTTTAATTGTTCATGAACTAAGAAAATGAAAAAAAAAGCTTGGAAAATATTCTTACTCTAGACTTCCATTTAGAAAACCCTAGCCAAGCCCCAAAAGGAAATACTTAGAAGTCTATGATTGGAAAAATAAGGGAAAGTATTAAGAAACCTAATAAGAAAGGTAGATACCAGAACGAAAAGGCCAAATAATATGAGCATGAGGCTGACAATTTCATATCTGACTTGGCTCATGAGGTAGAAGAAGGAAAAAATGAAAACTGAAAGAGAACCCTAAGGCAAAGGGTAAAACATAGGAAGGAATTTTGACTATTGAAGACAAAGGTGCAAGAGTGACTATTACAGAAAAATTAGAGTTAGTGAAAGAAAAGCCCACAATGGTAAAAATATAAACTGTAGTGAAGAGGAAATGGTTGACTGAGGAACATGCTAGAAAGCCTATTCCTAAAATTTGTAAACCTTCAGGCCCTACTTGAACAACCACAAGGAGTATGATACGGCATATGTATATCCCCTCCACCCAAGCAACATTGTAAAAGTCCTGGGATATCCCAACATTCTCAAGAGTGGATGACTCACAGAAACTTTGAGAGACCGAAGGGATGAATGTTTAGCTAAAAAGATAATTACGAGGTAGGAATCTCAGTCTTCTAGTGGATTGTTTCAACCCCAGGTAGAGAGAAAGAGGCTTCAAAATAAGGTTGAAAAATTGAGTCAAAAGGTAATGGAATACAAAATTTTGGACAGCCACATTAAAACGGAAAATGCACTCCTTAAGGAACAAAACCAGAGGTTGCAAGATGAAAAGTCATAGTTGACATAGAAGCTCAAAAAAATCCTTTGTTTGATCAAGTACATGAGATTTATCAAGAAGGAGCTTAAAAGGGATATTGTCACACTCGACTTGTTAGCCTAAGCCACTATTATATAATAGAGCTATGGTATACACAAATTTTTCAGTTTTGAATATTATGGGTTTTATGAGGACATGCAATGGAATGGAATGGGGGAATGTTGAGCATTCTTTTTGATATCTAAATTCATCTAGTTTTGCTTCCCCTAGCACCTATTTTTTCCATAAATATCCCAATTTATCCCTTTAATACACCATGGATTATGCCTTGTTGACATTTTTGTTGTACATGAGGCGTAAAACTCTTTAAGCATAATTTTATGATTTATTAATGGTTAGAGTAGTTATTAAATTTATCTAAATCTCTGATTCGGTTATGATGGACTTTTATTAGACAGAGACTTCAGTCATGACTAGCCCTTCATCTAGTACCCATACTATAGCTGACAGCAAGTATTCCTGCACCATGCAATAGTCTTCTGGTATTGTACTGCTTAATACTCATTCAGTACCCATGACAAGAGTTTTGACCATTCCAGTATTGAGATTGATGGTGATCCAATACCCGCACCAAGAGACAGAGCATGTGGTTTTGACCACAACCTCTTTTGTGTATTTTTAATGTAACGGTTGACTAAATTATAAATATATGTTTTATCCTCATGAACTACGTGTCATGAGGATATAACTTGGGATGTGAAGAATAATGAAACTGATCTCCTTGAGATTTATTTATTATTTTTATACTAGGTCATTTCTCTAGTTAATTAGGACTTGCAGATCATAGAAAAGAGGATAAATGATGCTAATATGAACAATCATATGTAATATTCGATTATGTCGTTAAGTTCACCTAGGAACTATTTGTAAACTTTTTCTTCCAAATATTAATACACATGCGACTATTATGAAATGAGGTTTTTCATTTCAGTAGACTGTAGGTTTCTTTAATCTATCGGTTGGTCTCAGAAATGGCCCACCAACATCAACCCGATGAGATTTTTATGTATTTTATTGTAGTTATCATTTTGTTTCAATAGTCATGTGATATAATTCATCATCACCACACATTACATAGTACCATAAATATACTTTGTTTTCAGGTCCATATTAATACTCTATTTTGTGAATCAACAGATAGATATGTTTGCAATGTGGAGTAATTTCTTGAATACATGAGTGTCTAAAGAATTGTGTGAACTTATTTTCTAATAGAGAGTGTTATCAATAGATTTAGAGTTGTCCTTATTTCTCCTAATGACTAGCCAATTGATGTTTTGTGTTATAGGAGAAATGTTATGAAACCAGCTCACAAAAAAATAGGAAAGATAGATGAACACCTTAGAAATAACCCTCTTCGAGGGAGAAACATCCTTTACATTACATAAGTGAACAACTCTTGGATGATACAAATGACAAGACCTTTCTATATATAGGAGTCTAAGGGGTCATAATATAATTAGAGCTGACATAACAATAATAATGTAAGGGCACAATAATAACAATAGTGGGCTTCTATGGGGCATAATAATAACAATATGGGGACTACATGGGTGCAACAATATAATAAGGGGGTTTTACTAATAACAATAAGGGGTTACACTAGTAGTATAGGGGCATAACATGCCCCTCTCCTTCAAAAAGTGTTGTCCTCATTGCTTGAGTAGTTCTTGATGCTCCCGTATAGAATTCTTGTCCTTCCATGTGGAATCTCTAGTGGATAAATTCTTCCACTTGATGAGATACTTTGAAATTGATCAATTTTGTAGCTGTCGAGTTCTTTTTTTTGTGACTGCTCCAGGCTCCAACATGATTTTTCCTTCCTCGTCAAGTTTTGGCAATATTGTTTGAACTGGGATCTTCTACAACTTTTAAATGAATGGCCACACTTCTTCATCCTTCTTCCATTCATACCTTGTTTCAGTTATCCAATCTAGTTGGATAATAGGAATGGCGCACAACAATGCTTCCATAACCTTATCCTTTCTTGAGAGTGCATTTGCCACAACATTTTTCTTCCCTTTTTGTAGATGATTTCAAAGTCATAACCCAACATCTTTGTGACCCATTTTTGTTGCTCTTCATAGGATAATCTTTGTTCTAAAAAGTATTTAATACTATCATGATCTGTTTTTACCTTGAAGTGTCTTCCCATTGGGTAAGGTTGCCATTTATTAAGTATATGTAGTATTGCCAACATTTCCTTCTCATAAATAGCTTGCTTGAGATGCATCCGTAAAAATACCCAATCATCTACATCAAAACATTTTTCACTATGGTATTGATCTACCTATTGTTTCATTTGATTTTGCACCAAAGTGGTGTTATCCTTTAAAAGTTGGAGAACTTGTTGTTGATGCTCAATGTGATCTTTCAGTGCTTGAACCTTTTTCTTCTTGATATTTCCTTCTATATTTAGAGTTTGAGGAGTGGTAATTTCTTCTAAGGCTTTACAATATATGGTTGGATTCATTTCATGATGCTCGATGTGATCTTTCACTTCTTGAACATTTTTCTTCTTGATATGTCCTTCTATCTTGATAGTTTGAGGAGTGGTAATTCTTGCCAATGCATTACAAGATATTGTTGGATTCATTTCTTCTTTCTCGATGTGATCTTGCACTTCTTGAACCTTTTTCTTCTTGATATGTCCTTCTATCTTGAGAGTTTGAGGAGTGGTAATTCTTGCCCATACTTTACAAGATATGGTTGGATTCATTTCTTCTTTCTTTGGGGTTGGTTCCTAGTGTATATCCTCTTCTTTTGATGTTTCTTGATCCCTTTCTTCCTCCTCTTCATAATCTATGCAAAGTAATTTCTTCTTAGCACACCTATGACCTTTAGTGCATTTGCTATCACAATTGCAACAAAGCCCTTTATCTCTTTTTTCTTCCAATTGTTGTCATGTCACCCTTGTAGGTTGTGGAAGGCTAGAAGAAACAACACTTCCATGTTTATGGTTGTGAGGGGTAGAATCCCTTGTTTCCATAATTTTTCTTTCTGCTTTTCTTGCCAACCTGAATGCCTTCTCCAATGAATCAGGTTCCCAAAGACGAACCTCATGTTGAATGTTATCCTTTACAGTCCCTATGAAGAAATCAATCCTTTGCTTCTCTAGAATATCATTTTCCGTTATATTCAATTTTTGAAAGTCCTCAATGTGCTCTACCATTGAACATTTTTGTTTGAGATTTATCAATTGGCTAAAGAAGGTGTTTCTCTTTGTATCCTCATAATGTGTTATCATTTCCTCTGTGAAAATTGGCCATGTGACAAGTGGTTTATGAGAACAAAGCCCTTTATACCATAAAAATTGAGTCGGTTCTAAATAATTAGATGCAATACATACCTTTTGTAATAGTGGTACAGAATGTAGATCAAAATATTTCTCCATCTGTAGTATCCAGTTTACCAGATCCTTTCCATCAAACTTCCTCATCTTGCTTTTCCTTGATTTTAGGAGCTCCATCTTGAAATGACTGTAACTCTGTAATTTCAGATCTTCCAGTTCTGAAATTGTGAACTGAATTAGTCCTCTGCATCCTCTTTCCAATGCCACTTGTCTGATCAAAATTGAATTCTCCAAGAAAGAATTATGCATAATCTCCCAAGATGACCTAACTATACATCTCTTCAGAATAGCAAACTTGTATGACGTGCCACGTGTTACTGTTTTGACCTTTAGATCTGAAAAATACATAAAAAATACTACAGTCTATCCTCTTTCTGTAACTTCCTACAAAATTCCAATCTGATGCTCAAAGAGAAATTTATGACGATTTTCCCAAGGTTACCTATTTAATATGTAATTCGGGAGTTTGCAAAAAATCTAACTTACTCAGATCATATATCCGAAAATATAGCGATACAAGATCTGAAATTTGGACCTAATATTAGGCTAGATATCATATCAAATGGGTTTTATTTTTAGCTTCTGAAATGTCACAAAAATAAAGTTATAGCGAAAATTCCACGATGACCTGTTTAGAGCAGCAAAAACCCTAGAATTCAAAGCTCTGATACCAAATGTTATGAAACTAGCTCACAAAAAGATAGAAAAGATAGATGAATGCCATAGAAATAAGCCTCTTGAGGGAGCAACCTCCTTTACATTACATAAATGAATAATTCTTGGATGATACAAATGACAAGACCTCCTTTCTATATATAGGAGTCTAAGGGGTCATAATATAATCAGATCTGACATAACAATAATGATGTAAGGGGACACTAATAACAATAGTGGGCTTTTATGGGGCACAATAATAAAGATATGGGGAAAATGGGGGCACAAGAATATTAATAAGGGATACAATTACAATAGTAATGGGGGAATCACTAGTATTATAGGGACCTAACATGAATGAGATTACTTTAGTTTGCAGGATAAAATTATAGTTATTGAGCTTGTTGATTTGTAGGTTTATACATATTTTAGAACATATAATAGTCCATTGTTATAGTTCATAATCTTGCTTGGATTTCTATTGAGTTAAATTCCTACACTGATTAATTCTTGTAAGAGACAAATTTCAATACCAATTCTGTAGCATATAGTTTCATGTACCTATTAATGCTTGATTTCTTGTATCAGTTAAATTTATATATTAGTTAACGTGTGAGAGCATTTATTTCGTTGGTAAAGTATTATAAAGATCAGGTTTCTTCTTTAAGTTCACAATAGGATTTTGTTGCATTATTTCCAATGAGTTCTAAGCAAGCTTTAAAACATCTAAGGATTGGGTTAGTTTGATTTAAGTTACTTTCTTTTCCACTATAATATATGATGAGCCTTAAAAATGGGTAACTTATTGGGCTCATTTTACCTATTATTATCGATTAATCCACAATTCTTCATAGTTCTATGCATGCTTTTGAATATATTTATGTTAATTGAATGAGTGAGAATAGACACTTGACCACAAAGTCTAATACGTGTTTATTGCAGATTTTTGGACATCTTTTGGACCAAGGTCAAGCGTTTATGAGCCAATTGACATCCAAATATGAAGTAACAAGGCTGAGGATTTGTAGGAAGGGTGTCTCCAACACTAAATCACCCCTTCCTCGAGTTCTCCACTATCAGCTCAGAGTTCAACATCCCACCAAAGATGATTTCAAGGGGCAGCCGAGCAGATTTTGTGAAGTGGTTGATTAACTGCAGCCTTGAGTAGCCAAGCCCCTAAAGTTAAGGAGGGTTGTTGGGAGTCCTCATAGTGCACAAGTAGGAAGGCTTCAAGCCTTATTAGTTATTCATTGAATAGTTGTTTTTTTCACTTGAGTGTAGCTCTACCTTTCAGCTCAACTTTGAGCTTTTGTTGTAACAATTTTGTGACATGATTATTTTTTGAGTAATGGAGATAAATTTCACCTTGTACCAGCTCTGAGCTTTCTTAGCAGGCTGTAGCTCTTGGGGTTGGGCCCAACCCAAGTGCCAGTACCTCCTTTGTGTACTTTTATGTGTCTTTGTTGCATTCATAGGATAAACTCTACTATTTAGGTTAAAATGTTACTTTATTACTTAGGTCGTTTTTGATGATTAAAATAGCTTTTCATGCTTTAGGTTGATTTGATACTTTGGTAAAGGAAAAGATCTGCAAAAAGGCCATCAAGCAATCCTTGCTCTCATCTCTTCCTCCTTGGCACCATGAGCTGAGACCAAGGCATACTTACTGCCACAAAAACACTATTTTTGCCTCTTCATGCAATTGCTAGTATTAGATTTTTAGTTAGGAAAGTTGATACCAGTTGTACTTGCATGTTTAGAATCTGTTCTTTCTTAGTTTCCATAGTTATCTTGCATGATTTTCCACCAATAAACTTTTTTTCATCATGTTTCTGGTTTTTAGGTCAAATTAGGTCAAAATAGCTAGATCTTTGCTTTTCCTAGTCTTTTTTCATCATACAACCTGCTCCAACCCTTCATTTGGCACACTTTCCCACTTTGCCCTAATTTCTACAATCTTGTGCAACATTGCTCTCTCCACCCTTGAGCAAATCCAACCACCTTCATCACTCCTTAGCTTCATTTACCAGGTCCTAGACCCCTTAACATCCTTATCTATCCTTCATTTCCACTTTTCCAACATTTTTCCACCATCAACCCTCCAAAATCCTCTTTCAGATCTTCCTGTAGAACATCCTATAGAACCCCTGCAAACTTCCTATAGAAGTTCACGTGTGCAGTTTTTCGAGATCTGAACACTGTGAAACTCTTTGAAAGGGTGTTAGAGACCCCTTAGGCCCTCTTCTCACCTTCCCAACCTCCTACAAGCACCCACTCCATTTCCTTTCGCCAATCAACCTCTGCACCATCAAAAATAGTTAAAGCACATGCATAATAATTCTCAAAGATTACTGAAAAATACAAAAAGATGCTTTTTTCCATATTTCTCTTTAGAAGTAGCTTAGGCACATGAATTTTACCTTTCCAAGAGTCAATGGCATCCACTTCCACTGCTTTCATCTCTTTTCTTGCACTAGTAGGGTTAGTCGGTAAAACTAGGGTTTGCTAGGGTTTGTGTTTCTTTTAAGCTTTTAGCTTCTTTCTGCAAGTAGACTAGCCTCCTTTGAGTTAGCTTTCATCCATCATAGTTAAAAGCTTCTTCTAAGGGCTCATAGAAGTTGGCTTAATCTCCTAGCTGACTTGTGCCAGCTGATCAAGTGACAACCTGCGGCAAGAGCTAGTACTTGTGCATATAGCATCGTTGCTTCCAAGTTTGTTATGAACAACTGGGTTGATAAAAGTAAAGAACGGAGTCCCAGGAGTTGTAGCATCATTGTTGCAATACTGGAGCCCACCATCTTTTTGGTGCCATTGCCGGGGAAGCGTCAGAGTATTTGTGATTGGTGCTTTTCTTCTATTTTCTACTGCGACCTTATGCTAAGTAGTTTATTTCAGCGAGAGTATAGTAGTTATTTCATTTCCATTCTGCAATTTCATTTCCACAAAAGTAGATTAGACATTTCCTGCTTTCCTAGACTAGCATTTCAATTATGCAAGCATAGATTAACATTTCGATTTCACAATTTCAATTCTGCAAACATATATTAGCATTTCAATTCTGCAAGCGTAGCTTAGCATTTCATTTATGCAATTTCATTTCAGCAAGCATAGATTAGTCATTTCCTACTTTCATTTCAATTCTGCAATTTCCATTTTAGAAAGGTTTATTTTAGTTAGTTGCAATTTGTTGTTCAATCAACTTCATTTTTGCAGGTACAAGCAGGAAAAACATAAATCAACCAAAAATATTTCATTTCATTCCTCGAAGGAATAGAGACAATTCAGGAAAATTCTTACCCAACACCCCCACCACATCACTGAGTCACCCTTCTCTCCTCTTCGATGGCAGTGAACCTCCAGAGATACACGGATATCCTCTAACAGAAGAAGAGCAAGAAAACATTCCTCCTGAGACCATGGCCAAACACAGGAGCGACATAGGTGATGAGGAGACAATAGAAGGTGCCTTTCCCATCCGAGGGACCAATGGGGGCAGAAACTGAAAAACATAAGTCCCTCAACCTTACCTCACTTCCATTGATTGACCACTGAAGACCCTGATACCCTCTTGTTTGAGTTTTTTATCCTTTGTCGAAACTATGACTATGTAGAAGATGAGCAGAAGTTGAAACTCTTTCCCTCTACCCTCAAAGATGCAGCACTGCGTTGGCTCAAGGGGTTACCTAGAAACAATATCACATCTTGGGCTTAGATGCAGCAAGCCTTTAGCAACAAATACCAGGATTACTGTAGGTCAAAGGAAACGAAGGGAGAAATCTTTCGGATGACCATGGGAAGCGATGAGTCTTTAGAAGATTACGGGGAAAGGTTCCAACTCAGTTATAAAAGGGCCAGGTGCACACTTGACCCTGAATCTCTGAAGCTGGTTTTGCTCCAAGGAACCCCTGAAGACCTTCTAGATGCCCTACATTTGCTCGCTGGAGGAGACATCCACCAACTACCTTATGATGACATAAAGACTATGTTTAGGAACCATTCTAGGGTATCTCAGAAAAGAGGTAGGGGGAATCAACTCTCAGCCAATGCCACCTTTTCCAAACATGAATTTGAAAATCAGATGGAAGACCTTAAAACTGGGATAAGATAGACCATTGCCATGCAACTGGATACTTTCTGAATCCAACTAAAGAAAGAGGAAGCTGAGAGGGCTTTGGCCATCTTTTGTCCCAGATGTACAAGGAAACATCATCGGAACGAGTGTCCATTGCACTTAGTAGAGGTATGGTTCATTTGTGAGGAAGACCGCCCTACAAACCAGTGCCAACCTTACCCGGACTTAAAGCTGTGTACCAAGGGATTCAAGGAGCCACTGAACCACTCTACTTCCTGAACCAAAGGAGGCTACATGGATCCAGACCTTACCAGTAGGGGATGCAATGGGCATCCCAAGCTTATTACGACCCCAACCAATCCAGTCACATACCTTCTTGGGGTCCCTCTACTCATCCTTCTTGGTCTGCACCCCCTCCTTGGTCATATCCATCTCAATACCATACTCAACCTATTGCTCATTCGTTTCATTCTCATGTTCAATCCTAACCTTAGTGGAATGCACCTTAATAGGGGTGGAGGCTCCAATACAACTCTCCTCTTGCAATTTTTCCTCCACCACCTGCTCAACCACAACCATTACCTCTTGCTCATTCGAGACAACCCCAGATGCTTGCCCAATCGAACCCGAACCCCAATAATAGACAGACCCAATAGGTATATACTGGAGAGACAACATGCCCTACCTATGGTGTGGAAATTCAGGAGATCAACCTACAATCTAGGAAGGTCCTCCCAGATAGCCAACCTCCTCCTAAGGAGGACGAGGAAGAGAAATAGGAAATTGAACCCAAAGCCATTCCACCCTTTCCTGAGAGACTAACTAGAACCACGCCACCAAACCCAGAAGAGACTGAACTTCTGGGCGGGCTTAAATAGTTATGTGTGAAAATACCACTTCTCCAGGTCATAAAAGATGTACCAATCTACAGCAAGTTGATTAAAGAGAAGTGTTTTAGGCACCCAGGTAGGTGTAAGAGAGATGCCCCAACTATTAATGTTATAGGACAACTATCCGACCTAATGTTGGGATAAGTAATTTCTATGAAATATCTGGACCCTGGGAGTCCTGTAGTCGATGTCCACATCAATGGCACCATAATTCCCCACAACTTAATTGATCTAGGGGCTGCCATTAATGTGATGATTAGGGACACTATGCTCAAACTCAACCTTCAAAGTTCCCTAAGAAAGACCTCGACAATATTGCAGTTAGCAGACACTCCACCGTGACCCCCGAAGGGATTGTGGAAGATGTCATGGTCTCTATTGATTCTTGGGAGTACCCTATGGACTTCTTGGTCCTTCAGCCAAAGGAAAAACTCACTAGATACCCCCTCATTTTGGGAAGGCCTTGGTTAGCTATTGCAGATACTTACATCAGTTGTCGAGCCAAGAGCATGACCATCAAGAATGGGCCTATGTCCAAGCAGCTAGTCCTATATCCTCCAGCCCAACCTTTGCTAGAACATGACTTACCTCTCTGGTTGGAGGAGGAAGATGAGGATGAGGTCTACTCTACACCAGTGTGCACAGTGGAAGCCCCAAGGGGAGGTCCTTACACCAAGGATGACCTTATTGAGAATTTGATTCAGGATCCACCTCCGAATGTGCTACCATTGGAAGAGTTGGTGGAAGACACTTTGGCTAGTGCTTTAGTGGATCTCTATGTGGCTGATTTGACCTCCCCTGAGTTACAAATGTGGAATTTGGCCCTGAAAGAACCTTGAAGATCAACTCATCCCTATCCCCCTCTCAGGAGAAGGAGATGTGTAGCTTATTGAACTGCCATTTGGATGCTTTTGCCTGGAGCTATAAGGAGATGAAAGGAGTCCACCCTTCAGTCTGTACCCATCATATTTACATTAAAGAGGATTGGAAACCAGTCAGGTAGCCTCAGAGGAGAATGAATCCATCCCTTAAAGACATTGTCAAAGAAGAACTGCAAAAGTTGCTGGATGTAGGATTCATTTACCCCATCTTTGACAACGAGTGGGTTTCTCCTCTGGTGCTTGTGCCCAAGAAAAATGGCAAGTGGATAATCTGTGTAGATTACCGAGAACTTAACAAAGCTACCGTGAAGGACCATTTCCCTTTACCTTTCATAGATCAAGTGTTAGATGGGCTGGAAGGGAAGAAGTTCTTCTCCTTCCTAGATGGGTTTAGCGGGTATAATCAGATCCAAATCAGCCTAGAAGACCAAGATAAGACCACTTTCACTTGTCCATGGGGTACCTTTACCTATCAGGTCCTTCCCTTTGGGTTATGCAATGCTCCTAACACTTTCTAGAGAACAGTATTGAGAATCTTTGCTAAACTGGTTCATGATTTGGTGGAAATCTATATGGATGACTTTACTCCTTATGGGTCCAACTTCCAAGAAGCATTGATTAATCTGGGAAAAGTTTTAACCAAGTGTATTGAAATGAACCTGTCCCTCAGTCCAGAAAAATATGAATTTCTGATGACTGAAGGGACCGTGCTAGGTCATACAATTTCTCAACAAGGATTACAGGTGGATCTCAACATGATTGCTATCATCCAAAGGGTTCCACCTCCTCAGAAGGTAAGAGATGTTTGGAGTTTCCTAGGCTTAACGGGGTATTATAGAAGATTCATTAAGATTTCAGCAAGCTAGCCTCTCCAGTATTTGGTCTTTTGGGGAAGGACATTGAGTTCATGTGGACTGACAACTGTCAAGAGGCTCTGGATGTGTTTAAATGTAAATTGGTAACTGCCCCAATCTTGAGAGGTCCAAACTGGGCCCTACCTTTCCACATTCACACAGATGCCTTGAACAAAGCCATAGGAGCAACCTTAGGACAAGTTCAAGAGAAGCTACCATATGCCATATATTTTGTCAGTAAAAACCTGTCCAAGGTAGAACTAAACTATATCGTAACCGAGAAAGAGCTCTTAGCTGTAGTCCATTCCCTAAATAAGTTCAGACACTACATCACTGTTATCAGACATTCCTACACACTGATCATGCTGCAATTAGATATTTAATGAATAAACCTGATGTAAATGCTTGTATCATTAGATGGTTACTTTTATTGCAACAATTTGATTTGACCATTGTTGATAATCCGAGTAAGGAAAATGTTGTTGTTGATTTTTTGTCTAGACTAGATTTGTCTACAGGTGAAGAAGGGGTGGTGGACGATAAAATACCAAATGAACACATGTTTGCTATCTCAGTACTCTCTCCATGGTTTGCTGATATAAAAAATTACTTGGTTTCGGCACAGTTCCTACCACACCTATCCTCAAAAGAGAAGAGCAAGATCGTGAGGAAAAGCGCCCCATTCACATGGATTGGGGGTAACCTATTTAAACTTGGCCCAGATCAGATTTTGAGCCATTGTGTCAGAGAGGAGGAAATTTTTGACATCCTCCTCACTTGTCATGATGGGCCCTGTGGGGGCCACTTTGCCGCAAAATGAACCGCCTTCAAAATTCTACAGGCACGCTACTATTGGCCCACTCTTCATCAATATGTTAGGAGATACATCAACCGATGTGACTAATGTCAAAGGATGGGAAACCCGACTCCCAGGGATGAAATGCCCCTCCAACCTCAAGTGATTTTTGAACCATTTGAGAAGTTCGGCATGGAATTTGTGGGTCCTATCAACCCTCCTTCATACCAAAAGTCTTACATCATTGTGTGCATAGACTACCTGACAAAGTGGGCAGAAACAAAGGTAATCAAGGCAACAACAGAAGAAAAGGTGGCTGATTTTTTGAGGGAGAATATCTTTTATAAGTTCGGTTACCCAAGAGAGTTAGTCATAGACCAAGGAAGTTAGTTTACTTCTAACCTAAGTGAAGACCTGCTCGCTCATCACAGGATCAAGCACATAACTTCCACCCCTTATCATCCACAAGAAAATGGACAGGTGGAAGTCACCAATAGAACTTTGGAGAAGATTTTGACTAAAGTGGTGAGCAGAAACATAAAAGATTGGGCAGATTGCTTGGTTGAGGCCACCTGGGCCTACAACAATACTTGGAAAACTACAAGAGGTTTCACACCCTATGGGCTGGTCTACAGGAAGAAGGCTTTGTTGTCCATGTAATTTGAATATAACACCTTGAGATTGGCAGCTCAGCTGGACCTACATCTCAGCCATGCACAATAGGAAATATTGCTTCAGTTGAATGGAATAGATGAACAGAGAATGCAGGCCCTTATCCACTCAGAGGTGGTCCAACTTAAGAGGAGATATGGCAAGACCAGTACCTTAATGAAGAGTAGTTTTAGCCAGGAGATTGGGTGTTGTTATATGATTCAAGATACAAGGATTTAAAAGGGAAGCTAAGGACAAGATGGCTAGGACCATATACCATGGAGAGATGCAATGACAATGGTTTAGTCCTTATCAGTACCATTGATGAAGAAGCCATCCCCATGCTCGTCAATGGGCATCAATTGAAAATCTACAGGAAGCCCCTTTCTAAGCAAGAGTTCATTGAAACTTTGGATGAATCAGTATTGGTAGTGGAGCAGGCCCTTTCCTCGACTCCACCAACACCTTGAAATATATATATATATATAATATATATATATATATATATATATATTCTGGGTGCAAACCTCCTAGAGGCACCCTAGCTGTCTCAAAAAAAAAAAAAAAAACACCAAAACAAAACAAAAAAAAAGAAAAAAGAAAGAAGAAAAGAGAAACCTAATTTCTATTGAATAATTGCAGGTTGCAGGAAGGACATTGCAGGTTAGGAGGATCGCATAAGACAAGGACAAAGGTCAGCACCAGGCTGCCAGCATCCGTCACCATCTATTCCTCCATGACCACTACCCTTTCCTAAGATTTGGTCTCATTCAGACTAGAATTTCACCTTCTACAGGAAGTTATGTGCCTTCTACAGGAAGTTCTGTGTCTTCTACAGGAAGTTCCTGTAGAACCTGCAAGCAAGCCAGAATTGATCTCCAAAGAGGGCCCGAATGTTGGGAACCTATCCACGAGGCTTGTAAACATCCCTGTTTCCATCCATCACCACATATCACTTTTTTCCATCTTCGTACACCTCCATTGCACTCAAATTTTTTTATGTTCCTACAAAGTCACACACAAAAGTGTTGTTTTTTTCATACTACCAGCCAAAACTCCTTAATGACAAATCAAGCAACAATTTTACTCACCATACCTGTTACCCTCCATCTAGATTCCTCATCCACCGAGACCCTCGTCACTTTATAGCCCTGCTGATTCTAGCTTGCATTCCAGGAGGAGAAGTAGCCACGGGACATCCTACAGGAATCCTGTAGCAACTGATCCCGCTGAAAGACATACTCCAGAGGCAGGGACAACAAAGTATGGTAGAAGAGACATGCATGAAGCTCTTCTTGAACATAAGAACATCAAAAGTAGTAGAGGCCAAGCATGCAGTATGCATGCATCAACAACAAATGAAGCAATGGGGTTCCAGAACCCGAAATTTGCATAACACGGCTGCGACCACGCAGGTAAGTGCCTAAACTCGTTCTTTAATTGCATAAATCATATTTTAAAAGCTACATGACTATGGGAATGGTCCAAATTGGGTGAAATTGGTGGCCAATCAACTGGCCACCCTCGGCTAGTTGCATACCCTCATGAAATCCAAACGAGCCCCGTTACCTTCAAAATTGCCGACTAGATGTGTAACCATCACATGTGGAGTGTCCATTCAGAGAGAAATTATCGGGATTGGTAGTGGTGGTGGCAGTAATAGGAGAGCGGAGGTGATGGTGGTCAAAAACACGCAAAAACATTATGGCTGTGACGTCAGATCAACGGTTTGGTCCGGCCACCTCACCCCTTCATGACGAATCATGCCGCAGTTAAAAGATGCTCAGCCGAGACATGCACCACCCTCTGTTCATTTTTCACTCACAATGTTCTCGACTGGAGTACGTATCCACCACTTCCAAAAACAATTAACCAGTTGTCCTCCATTAGATTTTCGGCCTATTTTCAAAAATCTCCCGCTTATAGGGCTCTATCGAAAGTGTAATTCCATTCTACAGGAACTGGGAGCCTTCTACAGGAAGAGTTCTACAAGAAATTCAGAGAACCGCTCGGCAGGAGGGAACCCAGAGTTTTCATTGAATTTCAAGCTCCAAAGGAGGTAGGCTTGAGAGAACTTCTCTATGCATAATTTGTTGGTGTAAGGTGGTGAATTGAATGACATCAGTTTGAAAAATAAAAGTCTACCTGTGTATTCAACAAACCATGAAAGGTTTCCTGCATATTTCACTGTATTTGCCTAAGTTCTTTCTCTACACTTTGAAATCTCCTTATCATTTTTAAAATTTTCCTATAAAGAAGATATATGCTACAGTAGAGGCCACCCTGTGTGCATGAAAAACTGAATTTACATATCTATATATGTGTTGAGAAGAGAATTTGTGCCCTTATGCTCTGTTCTACAAAAACAACATTCTCCTTTCAATAAACTGACAGTCGAATTCTGGGTGACAAAAACAAGGGAATTATTGCTATCTGGTATTGTGAGGAACATAAGAGAAACTCTTCCCTGGGTTTAGAAGACACCAAACTCAGCTATCCTCTATTTCAGTGATTGACTGTTGTTTTCTTGAGCATTTTCTTTTCTAATTAATACATAAGAAGAACACTCAACACCATGCCAGGGGGATTCATAGGGAAAGAGCCCTCAAACTCCAGCAAGTTGTACGAGCACCCTCAGGTGGTGGACCTTTTCACCCGAGAAAATTGGATATCCTTCTTTGAAAAAATTTAGGGTCATGATCAAGAGATAACTGAAGAGTTTTTGATATCCTTGAGACCGCATTCAAGGACACATGCCATAGTTAGTTTTAGGGGTTTGACCCTAGAACTCACCCTTGAGCTCATCAGTAGAGTTACTGGTCTACCACTGGGGCTCCCTTGAAGCAAGGAAGAGAGATCATTGGGCCAGATTACTAAGAAAAAATTCTTTCTACTCGAGAAGCATCCTGTACAGGAAAAAATGGAGTTAGAAGGACAAGTCTGCCCCCTCTCTGGAGTGAAGTTAGTTATCAAATTATGAAGTACATCACATGTGAAGGGAGTTTTAGCATCATCTATGGATACCATTTTAGGTTGTTAAGTGAATTAAGGCATGGGATTGACTTTCCTTCAACCAAGAAACTAAGAATCCCATATTTCCGACTCCAGTCCTTAATTAAATGTGGTACAAAGCTAAATGGAGGGATCCCAGACCAGTTGGCCCACTGTGGGCTCATCAAACTATTGGTGGAAGATGCTTTACACACCTACACTGTCCCCATATCTTTGGAAATCTTCAAAAACATGTCCAGAAATGATAACATTAGGACTTTGGCTGAAAAAATCACTCCATCCAGCAGTGAGGAGGGGGAGCAAACTGAGGAAATGGAGAAAAACAATGATGAGGGCACATAGGGCATCCAAATAGAAGGAAGAATAGAGGAAGCATAGGAAGAACAAAAAGAAATTAGCAAGATTGTTGAGCCTAAATCAGAAGGAGAAACGACAACAAAGACAACAAGGGAAAATAGGATATAGAGCATAAAGGAAAAGGCTGAACAGGCCCAAATGATGGCTACCATAGCTAAGGTAGGTTCCCAGAAAGAAAAGGAAAAGGTGCACCCAGACATGTCAGTCACACATGCAGAAATAGTGGACACAGAGTTTTCTACAGGAAGCGAAGAAAAAGACCAGCAGGAAGAGAAATCCCCGGAAACGTTGGCAAAGGAGGCAGCAGTTGTGCTTGCTGCATTAAGCACACCTGCAAAACAAAAATGAAAGATAAAGAGGCAAACCTCCATGTACTTCAAAGCCAGGAGGAGCACACGTGTCAAAATGGGTAAACCCCAGCCACAATCAAAAGAACAAATTGTCATTGTGGACACAACCACTAAACCAAAAGAAGAGTCTCCTTCAAAGATATCCATCACCTATGAAAGAGGAAGCCCATAAAACTCCACTTGGAGGGACAAAATTAGGATGATGGACTCAAAAGAAGCTCTATAGGAAGTTGAAATGACTCTACAGGAAACTCTGGTGAAGTTAAAAGAAATTGAGGAATTAGAGGAGAAGGCAGGCAAACAACCACAGGGGGAAGAAAATACTGAAGAAATACTAGAGTCGAGCCCTCAACCTAGCTTGGGCTCATATTACAACCTATTAGAAGGAGGGAAGATTATCCCACAAAAGTTTGTTGTACCCCTCTTCTTTGCATTGGAACAAGAGAGGGTTAGGACACACACTTGGATGAGTATTTCCGAATCCAAGGGTGTTGCAGACATAGGCCATCTAGAGGAACAACTAAAGGAATCAAGGAAAGAGTTGGCCATGTTAAGACACATGGAAAGCAGTCAGAGAGCCAAATTACAGGAAGAGAATGAGCTTCTAAGGAAGCAGTTGCAGCTACAGGAAAGTCATAAGGAAGAAAGGCCATCCATTGTGGAAGAGTAGCAGCAGTAAGAAAGACCTCCAACAGATAGGGAGACAACTGAGGAGCAACAGAGAGAAGAAACTCTACCAATAGATATTGAGATGCTAACAAAAATTCTACAGGAAAAAGAGTCACAGGCAGTAGAATAAATGCAAGCTTTGAAACAACAGGTGCAAGAGAAAGAAGCCCAAATGGCCTGCATGGCCAGCTGGGCAGTAGAAGCCTTACAATGTAGGCAACCTACAAAGTCATATGCATTATATCCTAAGGATCAATGGTTGCAATTTCAAATTAACACACTGGCCCAAAGGGGCACCATTCCATTCCAAAACTACAATTAGTTCATGTATTTGTGTGACAGTATCTCAGCGGAAGACAATGCCAAGTTAGTAGAGTTCTATTTACACAACTTGGCACTTCCAAACATGAACGTATGGGACCCCAATGTAGCATTGGGATATTTGAAACTAATGGCCATGGCCTCTTGGTTAAACCGTGAGGAAAAGAGGGTAGCAGAAATTCAGGAAGTTATGGACAGGGAGCTGAGTGAGCCACTCAGGATTAGAGCAGAACTAGAAGATCCCTCAGCTTTAGTGTATGGCCGTCAGAACCTGGCAAACAACCCTCAGGTTCTCCCATAATACATTAAAAGACAAGCTCAGGCCATCGCGCACTTTGAGGACATGGAGGAACTGTTGGGTGATAATTGCATAGAAGCTTGCACCAGGAGATGGAACACCTTGTCCCACAGCCTGAAAATAAGGGAGTACTACTCCCCAACTAGGATGCGGGAAGTGTTCGCCAAAGTACCTCTCTAAAAATAGTCAATGCAAAATATAAAGGCTAGCTGGATTGGCCTAAAGTTCAATCCTCCATTGCTTTTGGGACTGCGCGAAGGGGTAAAAGAAGAAGAAGAACATAGGCAGTGGGAGGAGGTAGAGAGAAAAGCAAGGTTTCATGACCAAGAAGAGGACATCACCTCAGAAGCTTGGGATGTTAGAGAGGCAGTCAAGGCAATCAAAGATGATGAGCTGGATTAGTTGCTCAGTGGATGAGCAACACATTCAGCAGGGGGGTGATGATGAGCCCCAAAAATAAGTAACTTATCGGGCTCATTTTTCCTATTATTATCGATTAATATACTATTCTTCATAGTTCTATGCATGCTTTTGAATATATTTATGTTAATTGAATGAGTGAGAATAGTCACTTGACCACAAAGTCTAATGCATGTTTATTGCAGATTTTTGGACATCTTTTGGACCAAGGTCAAGAATTTATGAGCCAGTCGATAGCCAAATACAAAGGAACAAGGTTGAGGATTTGTAGGAAGGGTGTCTCCAATACTAAATGACCCCTTCCTCGAGTTCTCCACCATCAGCTCAGAGTTCAACAACCCACCAAAGATGATTTCAAGGGGTAGCCGAGTAGATTTTGTGAAGTGGTTGATTAACTGCAGTCTTGAGCAGCCAAGCCCCTAAAGTTAAGGAGGGTTGTTGGGAGTCCTTGTAGTGCATAAGTAGGAAGGCTTCAAGCCTTATTAGTTTAGCCATTGAACAATTGTTTTTCGCACTTGAGTGCAGCTCTGCCTTTCAGCTCAACTTTGAGCTTTTGTTGTAACAGTTTTGTGACATGATTATTTTTTGAGTAATGGAGATAAATTTCACCTTGTGCCAGCTCTAAGATTTCTTAGGAGGCTGTAGCTCTTGGGGTTGGGCCCAACCCAAGTGTCAATACCTCCTTTGTGTACTTTTATGTGTTTTTGTTGCATTCATAGAATAAATTCTGTTATTTAGGTTAATATTTGCTTTGTTACTTAGGTCATTTTTGATGATTAAAATAGATTTTCATGATTTAGGTTGATTTGATAGTTTGGTAAAGGAAAAGATCTACAAAAATTCCATCAAGCAATCCTTGATCTCATCTCTTGCTCCTGGGGACCACGAGCTGAGACCAAGGAATTTTTTGCCTCTTCATGCAATTGCTAGTGTTAAATTTTTAGATAGGAAAGTTGATACCAGTTGTACTTGCATGTTTAGAATATGTTCTTGCTTAGTTTTCATAGTTATCTTGCATGTGTTTCTGCCAATAAACTTCTATTCGTCATGTTTCTAGTTTTTAGGTCAAATTAGATAAAAATAGCTAGATCTTTGGTTTTCCTAGTCTTTGTTTGATCAATTTTGGAAAATAATGTGCAGAACACCTATGATACCTCCCTACCTACCTTCCTCCATCATACAACCTGCTCCAACCCCTAATCCAAGATTCCTTCCTTTCATTTGCCACACTTTCCCACTTTGCCCTAATTTCTACATTCTTGTGGAACATTGCTCCCTCCATCCTTGAGCAAATCCAACCACCTTCATCACTCCTTAGCTTCATTTACCAGGTATTAGACCCCTTAACATCCTTATCTATCCTTCATTTCCACTTTCCCATCATTTTTCCACCATCAGCCCTCCAAAATCCTGTTTCAGATCTTCCTGTAGAACATCTTGTAGAACCTCTGCAGACTTCCTGTAGAAGTTCACGTGAGCGGTTTTTCGAGATATGAACGCTGTGAAACTCTTTGGAAGGTTGTTATAGACCCCTGAGGCCCTCTTCTTATCTTCCCAACCTCTGGCAAGAACCCACTCCATTTCCCTTCACCAATCAACCTCTGCACCGTAAAAAATAGTTAAAACACATGCATAATAATTCTCAAAGATTACTCAAAAATACAAAAATATGCTTTTTCCATATTTCTCCTCATAAGTAGCTTAGTCACATGCATTTTACCTTTCCAAGAGTCAATGGCATCTAGTTCCATCGCTTTCATCTCTTTTCTTGCACCAGTAGGGCTAGTTGGTAAAACTAGGGTTTGCTAGGGTTTGTGCTCCTTTTCAGCTGTCAGCTTCTTTCTACAAGTAGACTAGCCTCCTTTGAGTTAGCTTTCATCCATCATAGTTAAAAGCTTCTTCTAAGATCTCATAGAAGTTGGCTTAAGCTCCTAGCGGACTTGTGCCAGTTGATCAAGTGACAGCCTGCGGCAAGAGCTAGTACTTGTGCATATAGCACCGTCAGGTCCAAGTTTGTTATGAACAACCGGGTTGATAAAAGTAAAGAAAGGAGTCCCAGTAGTTGCAACATCATTTCTGCAATACTGGAGCCCACCACTAGACAAGTAGATAGATTACATGTTTACGGAATATATAGTGCATAAACTCTATTGATTAAGATTCATGGTTGATACTTTGATGTTTGGTGATATATTATGCATATAATTGTGCCAACAAGATGTTTTATTTGTTGTAAACAGTGAAGATAATACCATGAAATTTAGAGGTATAGCTTTAAATATTTTTTTTATTTCCAATGTTAATATATTTTAGGGTAAATCACTTAGTATTGTGTTATTACTATTGTTTACTTTTCTATTTTGCATAGACTATTTATGTATTTGTGTGTTTCTTGCTATAAAAGTTAAAAAATAATATTGCGAATCAAGGTAATTATTGGATGAATGGTGACACCTTTGTAGCTAAGAATTCAATTATCTTGGGTCTGTGATAATTTAACTTTTATGGGAACTTTGTAGTGGTAATTATTGTGTTGATTTAGAAGTTCTAAGATCAACCTCAAGATATTTAACGAGAAAAGATCTAAGCTATCTATCCTTAATATGGAAGAGCATTTCCTAGATAAAGAAAAGTGGGTCATTATGGATTCTAGTACCAAAACTATGAATATATCAATGGAAGTCTAGATGAAGTTGGATAGGAAGCCAAAAATAATAATTTAGTTGTCTTTCATCCTTAATGTTACTTCATATCCCACAAGAAACTATAGAAAAGGCATTATGGGGATTTATATAAACTTAGCTCCTTAGTAAAATTCTCATACAAAAGAAGTTGTACCTCCCAAGGATGAACAATAAATAGTTAGTGTCATAACATGTAAATGTATTTACAACAATGGTAAGTCAATTGTTCTTTGTTGATTTAAATTTTTTGATGAAACTAAGAACACTAACTTACTATGTTTATTTCCATTTTCAATGGATAGTTCTAAGAACAAGAACAAGAAATTTAATGGGAAAAGATTTAAGCTATCAAACCTAAAGATGGAATACCTTTTGTTATATAATGAATAGTGGGTTATCATGGCCCTAGTACCACAAGTATGAATATGCCAATAGAATACAAGATTAAGTGGGACATGGAACCTAAAGGAATAACCTAGTTACTTCTTTCAGCCTTACTGTTATTCCATGTCTCAAGAGAAAGTATAGACAATTAATTACATGGATTTGTATCAATTTAAGTACTTAGTAAGTAAACTTCTCCTACAAAATTATCCATACCTCCTAAGAATGAACAATGGAGAATGAACAATAGAGCATCTAAATTTCTTTAAAACTGTGGTAGGTCAACTGTCATTTGTTGATATTAATTTTTTTTATGAGGCTAAGGGAAAAAATTTCTTATCTATAATATGATGATCCCTAGATAGAAATAAAAATAAGTCATATAATGTGATATCTAAATCAAGAGGTATATTTAAATCTCACCTGAAATCCTCAAGGCATGCTGCAAATATGGTGAAGTTGGGAATTTAGCAAGGATGATTGTAGATTTAAAATTGTTGACAATGGAAAGGGATTTGATGATATTCCTTCCATATAAAATAATTACCCTTTAGATGAAGGAGTGGATATGTAGTTGACTTCTCCAAGTACACATGTTGACAATGATTTATGGTTGATTGCCTTGGGTGGTTATTTTCATAGGAATCCCCATATGGAGTGGTTTTTTGAATATCAGAAGTACAATGGAGGTGATTGTATAGCTAAAACCATAAGGAAAGAAAAATCCAAGTTATTTATCAAGGATGGAAGAAGTACAATACTTCCCATATTTTTGTAAATTCTAGAGCTAGCTAGAAAATTGGTACAATAAGTAAGATAAGTTATGTATTTGTACATAGTATCTTCGAAAGGGAACTTGCAAAATTGGTTGAGTAGTGGTGTTGTTGATGGGAGCCTGAAATGGATATTTGTACAAGATGTTAGGAAGAATTATCACATATGGGTGTAATAGTTTTATTATTCTTTAGATTAAAAATGAATAAGATATACAAAATTGTGGAAATAGAAGATTTTGTGGCATCAAAGAATTCCAGGACATATTGGAGAGAAGAGTAATCGAGCAATTGAAGGTATATCTTATTGGGCACTAGATTTTCATATATGTTAAGATTTAATATGCTATAAATAGAGTCACATAAAATTATGATACTTTGTTACAAGATAAAAGGGAATCCTATAATTGATTCATAATGATCTATTTAGGCCAATTCATCTTCTATCATTAGGTGAATCTATTTACTAGTACTATGTTTTATTCATAACTTTTTTCTTAAGAAACACATGGATTTTTTTTCCTTCGTAAAAAATCTGAGGTATTTGGTAAACTTAAAGAGTTTGAGGCTCTAATGGAGAGTTTTAGAGAGAATAAAAGGAGTCCTTGAGGGAAGATAATGTTGGAATGCTTTTTGGGAATTAATTTGAGGAATTCATGTAATAATTGAAAACTAAAAAGGGAAGAAACTATTACATACTAGTGTCAACATAATGGGGTTTTAGAAATCGTCAATATAATTTCAATGGAAAAAGAAAGGAGCATACCCAGTGGTGTTTATTTAGAACAATAATTTTAGGTAAAGATTGTGGATAATACATGACACTTGTTAAATCAATCACCCTCATCAAGATTTTTTTAGACCCTATTTTCCACATTATTTGAATGAGAGGAACCACATATTAAATTCCTTTAGCTCTTGGCCTCAATGCAATCAATCACCTCCTTGTTTGAGCTCAATAATAAGTTTGTTTCTTCCACAACCTTGATGTCTTTTGTACCCATCACACCATGCATTTGGTCATCTTGTTTCCTGGTATATAGATTTTCTTATTATTGGGAATGATGTAGGTCAAAATTTTAAAAGAATCCCTTCATAAGGAGATTAGCTCATATTTTATTATCATGATTTGGTTGAGGGTGAATAATTTTACAAGTTTCCTAATTTATTTTGGTCGTTGGAATCTAGATACAATCTCTTAGATGTAGGACATGACTATTTAGTGAGACCCCTTAAAGGGTGAGAGGCGGATTTAGAGAGAGATTTCCTAGTAATGTTGGTAAAATAACACCTGAACATTCTTATCTTTCATCCCAAAAGAGCCCAATTTGTTTGTAAGTCAATGGAAAAGGAGAAATA
Organism: Pinus taeda; assembly: GCA_000404065.3. Taxonomy (NCBI): domain Eukaryota; kingdom Viridiplantae; phylum Streptophyta; class Pinopsida; order Pinales; family Pinaceae; genus Pinus; species Pinus taeda. The sequence goes on along the minus strand of APFE030757937.1, from coordinate 121,735 downwards.
AGGGACTAATGGAGAGCATACACTATGATCAAGGTATAATCTAATTGTGTACTATTGTTATTATATGAATGTGAAATTGAATTCCTTCTTCATTTTATGTATGAGATTATGGTTTATTTATTGTAATATTTCATAGGGAATTTAGCTTTCCTTCCATAGAGGAAAGCATTGTCTTGTTCAATTATGCATGTGTGTAGAGGTTTTAATCAATCAGTTAGAGTGACATATTTAGGTAGGGGTAGGGTTTGTAGATACTAGGAGTCTACAATCTATGCCTACTTGTGAGGGTTCTAAGATGGAACCATTTATTTGCTTCCTCCATTGATTATATTTATTTATGTTGCATTGTGACTAGGGAGATAGTTGGTGTCTTTCACCCATCATCTAGTAGATTCTAATGCTAGATTTGTGGGATAAAAGTTCTGTTACTTCTATGTAAATACATAGAAAAAAAATGGTTGAGAAAAAACTGTAAAATTCATGGACTGGTAAACGACCATCTCTTAGACATGTCACCAATTTTTATTATGATGCTTATGTACATGCTTTAAAGGAAAATAAGATTAATCTAGATAACAAATCTAAAAAATGTATCTTTATTGGTTAAAATGGTGGTATAAAAGGTTTTAAACTTTGGAACCTAATAACTAAGAATATTATTATAGTTGGGATGTTGTATTTGGAGAGACTAAATATGTTCTCAAATAGGAAGTCCCACCAAAGAAAAAAGAACTAGATAAATAGTGTTTGAGGTGAATCTTGGATAATTGATGGTGTATAGGTGGTTGTGTTAGTGTTAGCATTGATGTCAAAAAGGGTCAACATGATGATTGGGTGTTTAGGAGGAATGCCATGGTAGCTATAGGATTTATGCAGACAATCGTCACAGTAGGAGGGTTACTAGAGAAGCCATAAAAAGATGACTATGGTGGTTCAGAGTTCAACATTCCAAGCACAAGAAGAAGATTCAAGGAGAAAAGTATGGAAGAGAGTTTGCAACCATCTCTGAGCTAGAAAATTGACTCAAAGCTTACATCGAACCCTATATAATGGAAAGTTTTCTACAACAATTTTCCAACGATATGTGCAAGTCCAAAAATGGAATCGTCGATCAAAGATATGGTCTGCCGAAGTCTAGGAATTTGAAGCCTTAAGAAGGATGAGATATCGGAGAAGGAAACATATTAGATATCAAAACCCTTGAGATCAACACATCAGGACATCAACATATAGGATACTCGAACCCTGGAGATCAACACATTGCGGCACTGGAACATTGAGACATCTACATATACGATATTAGAACCCCGAAGATCAGCACATCAGGGCATTGGAACATTAGGACATCGGAATATCAGGTATCAGAGTACAAGAACTTATTAAGAGAGGAACCTTTAGAAGTTATGATATCTGATAGTTCTAATAGTACTAAAAATTGTTGAGGAATGACAAAGGAAATTAACGAAGAATCTTGTTGAAAAACCAAGTTTTCGTGAGCCCTTTAGTAGGACACATGGTGGCATAATATTTTCTCTGAGAAGATGCAGTGGCATCTACCATTAGCATAACGTGGCAGTAGTAGAGGATGGTGGCAGGAAGTTTCAACATTATTGGGTGACCTAATGGCTGAAATATGCGTAACACATGTCACTGCTAAGGAGTTGCCACGTGCAGTAATGACGTCATATTAGAGGATGAAGACGCTGTAACTTCCATGTAGATGGTATTTGAAAAGTTACGATGGAAGGGGCTTCTGATATTGGGTTGGAACTTGATCACGAAAATCCAAAGAACGAAGGGCGTAGAGTAGTTAACAAAGAAATATATGTCCCTAGCAGGAACAAAATACCTTAGCACTTAAAATTTAAGTCACAGGTTACAACTCTCAGTCCCATGGAGGATAAATGCTCAAGGAGGTAAGCATCAAAGGAGCTAAGGATATTGGGACTGATAAATATCATAACATTTCAATTTTGAAAGTTACGATACTGAGGAGCTCCGATACAATGCTAAGCCCTGGTCACAACTCTTGGTCCTATGAGAAAGCAGTTGCCATACGAGATGAAGACAAGGGGAGTCATAGATATCAAGGATTACAACATTATAACATTCTACCTTGGAAAAGTTATGAAATGGAATTTCTTTGATGAAGTATTATAACGAGATAAAGGGTTTATGGGTCAGAAGTTCTGAAATTGAATGAAGGCTCATGAGAGTTGATCCTTGAAATGGGCTAAAGCTATAGAAAACTTCGTAACAAGGAATCAAGGATGACATGTCTTGTAGAGAAAATTTTGGGTGAATGAAGGAAGCAGTCAACTACTTCACATACATGAATGGTTGTGATAAATGAGAATCAATGTGGTCACCTCTCTGAACTATCAATTTTTGTGCAGTGATAAATGAGAATGAGACTCTTGAAGGAGTGTACAAGTAACCTAAGAATTAATTTCTCAACATGGAGCTCTGCGAAGTCAGCCGATAAATAATTGTAAGGTCCATCTCTATTTTGGAAATGTGACAAGAAACTACCAAGAGACGCAACAGTGGAAAATGAAGCCATGCTGAAGTACACATGCGAAGGTAAGGTACAAAAATCCAAATATTTCCTTGTGTATATCTCCTCAGTGAAACAAAACCATCGCTTTTAATTGAGGAGATGTGGGGAAGTTGAACAAATTGTTGAAGTGCTAAGAAGAGTGTGGTGTGTCAAGAGACATGTAGGTCGAAGCAACAAGGACTATATTGTGTGTTACAGGAGGAAGATCAATAATATTGGTGTGTGGAGAATAGTGAGGGTAGTGATGAAGATCAGTTAGCCAAAATCCCTTGAAAGATTAGGCAGACTGTAGAGGAGGTGTTGCTATGAGTAGCAAGTAAAGATATATTGCGTGATAGCACATAAGACATATTGTATATGTTGAGACTGAAAACATCCATTTTGGTATTTTACTTATAATATTGTATGCCTCTATTTTTAGATTGAAAATTATATGAAATAGTAGAACAATGGCAAGAGTAGGTTGTTGCCTACACACTGAAGAGGTTGGTGCCTCTTGGAAAGTTGGTGCTTTCTTACCAAAGGGGTTTGGTGGCTACTGTGAGTGGGTTCTCACAAACAAATAGATGTGATTAAGTGGGTGCTTAATTTACATCATCAACAAACAACAATTTTTTTCGTTTTTTCCCTATGGGTTTCCACATGAAAAAACACTGTGTCAAATTTGTGTGTGTTGCTCATATGATTGTTGTATGCACATGTTTGTTTGAAATTGTTGACTAACTCCTTTTATGAATGAATTCCCTCACAAGTAAAATAATATAATAAGTAATTGTAAGCATAATATAAAAAGGAAAAGAGTTTTACAATTACTGATTCAACCCCCCCCCCCCCCTCTCAAGAATTCCTTACCTCAACAATTGGTGTAAGAGAAAGGTTCCTTCAACAATAGTCTAATCATTTGAAGGTAGCTCTATAAGGAATTATGTCTAGGTAAGAGAGTCAAGAGGCTTATTGAAGTAAAATACCAGTCTTTGATGGGAAAAACTATGCCTTTTGGAAAGTGAGAATGCAAGAGTATCTTATGTCCCTGGGTGTAGATGTTTGGACTCCAGTACTAGTAGACTAAAATGTGCCTCATATTCCTCCCACTAATGAAGATGGTAAAATATTATATGGGAACAATTTTGAAGCCAATAATTCCATTCTCTTTGGTCTTAAGCAATCATAACTTGTAAAATTTATGCATTGTAAGTCTTATAAGGAAGTGTGGGTAAAGCTTAGTCAGTGTCATGAAGGATATGACAAAGTTAAGTATGCAAAATTTCATAATTTGGGAATGAAGTTTGAGAGCTTGAGAATGAGTGAAAATGAAATCATAGCAGAATACTTCCTCAGAGTTGATGAAGTGACTAATATGGTTAGAGGACCTGGTGAAGAAGTCAAGTAAGAGATGATTATTTAGAAAATATTAAGATCTCTACCCATGATATTTAATGTCAAAGTCTCAGTGATTGAAGAAATGGCTAATTTAAAGGATCTCAAGATGGATCAGTTGCATGGTACTCTCACAATCTATGAGATGAGAGTACGAATATAAAATTATGAACTGAAGGAAGCAACATTTAAAGTCTCCAGAAAGGCCAAGGATCATAAATATCATCAAGACTGCTTGAGCTGTGAATATGATTAGGAGTTGGCTCAACTAGACAAAAAAATGAACCATGGTTGAAGAAAATGTAAAGGGAAATTTCCCTTTAAGTGTTTTGACTATGAAAGATTTGAACATTTCTCATCCAAATGCCCTTATAAAGAAAAGGTTGAAAAGGAAGAGGATATTAAATCTGGAAATAAGTCTTAGACACATCAAAAGAAAAGGTTCTATAAGAAAAATGGGTTCTACTCCAAAGAGGATAGCTCAGCACCAGAGTTAGATAGTAAAAACTCGTCGGAGAAAGAGTTAGATAGGTATCTTCTTATGGCTTTCGAAATAGACTCCCAAAAACAAGGTATTATGGACTCTGAAGAGGAAGATGAAGAAAAGATAGTGGACCTTGAAGGGCAACTCATCAGTGCCCTTAACGATTTAAAGAAAGTCGAGAAGAAGAATAAGTAGCTAAAGGAATAGTTATAACGTGTAGAAGAAGTTATGTATAACTCTGACAATGAGGATTTTTCCTATCAAAAAGGAAATCTTGAGGAAGCTATCAAGAGAAAAGATAGTCTAATCCTTCTACTTGAAGAAAAACAAGAAACCTATGAGAGACTAGAAAAGAGAATAAGCATTTAACAAGCATTTGAAATGGGATCTGCTCAAGCTAAAAAGGGAAACGATCTCACAAACATTCAAAGATGATATTTTGTCTTTGAAAGTTAAATTGGAGGAGGCTAAACGAAAGGAAGAGGTTCTTTAAGATTTGATCCAAGAATGGGAAGAGAACTACTAGAGTCTTGAAGCAGAGGTTGTCTCTCTCAGAAAGACTAACAAGGGTTTAAATGAAAAAATTTCGAAGGGATAAGGAGACTATATTAGATATTGAATATTCAAAGGCCCTCAGGAATCAAAACCGATATGGGATACTCTAAGACATAAGGATCTTTTGTAGGGAAGATAAATTTTAGGTCTGGGGGATTCAAAGAACCACAGAGCCATGGAAAGAAACATCATGAAATAATTAATGAATAAAAAAGAGAAACAGGGAAAGGGGGATATCATAAATGGATAATGAACCAATCAGCCACACGACCAAGGTATTTTCCTGTACAATCTCATAACGCTTCCAATAACAGGCATGCCTATTTTTTATGGTCACTGTTATAAGTGTTTGTTGACGGTGCTGGACCCACCAACATGTCAAGGGGATCCCCTTGGTAGTAAGTACCAATTTGACCTCAAATTGTTTGGTGTAGGAGTCCTAGCAGTGCGTCATATGGTAATGCCTTGACCGCGGTTTCACACAGATGAAAGTAAGATAACTCTGTCACTAGCAAGGGTACAACTGTTGCAGTGAGTCAAGGAAGGTGCATGAAAGGTTCTAACATAGGTGGGTTGAGATGAGTGCACCCCTTGGAAACCTGTAATAGTACTCGGATGGGAAGGGAACACATGAGTGAAGATGCATCACAAAGTTGGAAAGAAAGTCAACTAGCAATCCAAAGTGATGGTTAAACCAACAACACATCTGTAACAAGATTCATATAATTTTATACAAAACAACTCATACACAACTACATAATTTAAACAACATACATTTCTAGAACAACCAGAATAGTCCAAGTACAATAACAACATATGCATGAAAATGTGTTGGCTCTTATTATATAAGTAACTGTAAGTTCCAATCATAGTATACATCCATGTAAACCTGCTAGCACCAACAATGGAATGTTACAACCACATCTGCCTACTCCTCCAAAGAGATGAACTAGTTCTGCGCAGTAGAGAAGCCAATGCATGCTACAATATTGTCCAAGCTCTCTCCAAGATAGTCTTATTGGAAGCTTGGCTGACCAAAATCCTATACAATGAGTTATGAGAGACTATTTATAGCAAAGGGTAGGGTGGCCTTTGACATTCCCCTTTGTCACCGTTCAACTACCCTCATGACACTTCACCTACTCTATGACTCTTACATCCAACCACTGGCACTTGACTTACACTTGACATGACTAGACATTACAATGCACATGTACCCATGTGAAAAAAATGGCTTGAGCAAGCTAGACTAGACATCACTCTAACTTAGACAACCATGGAAGTCTAACTCCTCAACATCCTCATGTTGATCAATAGTAACATATTGATGTCAAGGCCTGTAGTCCTTGATGGTGTCTGTGTGTTCAGCGGTGACATCTGTATGAAACGTAACTCTTGCCTCCATAGCATTTGGGTACACTACTCGGGCTCCTCTATCCAACTCATTCGAAATCATGTTCATCATTCTCTTCAATCTGGCCAGAACAACAACATACTTGTCCATGATGTTTGCACGGATGGGCAAGTCTGGCTTGGTGGCAATGCGCATCAACTCATCGAAGTATGAGTCAAGCTCAATTTAGACTTATTTCTTTGTCTTCACCTGGGTGATAGTCCCAAGTGATGGGATCACATGTGTGCACACCACAACATCCATACACTTGCATACTCATGCATAGGAAGCTTATATAATATTGATGAAATGCGGGAGTTCTTCATAATTCCGAATCTAACTTTGGATACATGCTCTCAGCTTGACCACATTGATCCTCATCATCTTAGGAAAGTGAAGTGGGGCTCCTTTGTACTTCATAGTTCATGTTCCATGTCATCAACAATAGCATGAAAGTTCATTAAGATACATGCTCTTCTAGCACATCGTTGCAACCATCTATTGAGATGGACGATTGCCTTCTGCACAGTACCAAAATTGGAGTACAATTCTCACATAATTTTGTCAAGGGACAATACTTCATCTAGTATTTCCTTCTTTAGTTCAACTCGGGTGGACATTGTCATCAAGTCTCCTTCTTTCTTGGTAGTTTGTAATTCCTTTTCCATTCACTCATTCTCAGCTACTAGGAACCAAAAACTTGAGCTAGTGGCTTCGGCGTACACTCTCATTGCATCGGCCAAGGTAGCTAGATGTTTTTGCACATCAGTCATGATCACTCATTCCTCAACTTGCAGAAGAGACATATGATCCTCTAGAGTTGACACTCTGTGATACTGCACAACTCTATGTTGGGATTCATCGAATGATATGTTGTGCATCTCTTCTTCCAGCTAATCACCAAGGATCTCAGTGCATCCTTGGTCATTCAAGACTTTCTCATCATCTGGATGCATTGAAGTAGGTGAGTGACCCCTTTGTGGTGAGGGATGAGGTCGGTGTCCTGTTCCATCTCTTACTGCTCCATATTTGCATCCAGTTGTTGAAGTTCTTGTTCTATCTCATGAGCGAAGTCTTCCCCCTGTGATGGTTCACCTTGTTCTCATAATGCCAGTTGTTCAGATGAATCAACTACTTGTACAAGCGCTGCTTCATGTGTATGCACATGCCATGCCCCTGCTATATCTGTTGTTGCTATGCTTCCCTCTCTTGTTTGCGCAGCTGTTGTTCCTTTCATAGTTTCTACCTTAGTTGACGCAATTACTTTTCTACTTCTTCCACTCTCTTCTTATCCTTCTACCTTCGTGTGATTCACTTGTCACACTGCTACCTCTTTGCCTCTATAGCCATAACTTCTTTCTCTACAAGTGGATCTGCTTGAAACTTGTAGCTTTTCTCCTCCTCCATGTGATCAACAATATTCCTCTTACATTTGTCGCACACTGGTATGCCTGCCTATGTTGCCACTACTACTACTGCTAGTGCTCTCAATGATGTTTCTTCACTAACCAATTCACAATTAAGCTGACCGGTTCATTGAGTTTGGAGAATCTCCATGGGTCCTCCTCATCCCAATGACATGCCTTGTGGATCCAGTTGAACTGAACTCCCGTGCAGTGATATTTCACAATGAAATTTGGGTCATACAGATTGTAGGTTTGGAGGTCGAATGGGTACTTCTTCATTAGTTATGCTTTGACATCCTCTTGCTTGATTCTCTGGATCTCATATGACCCAATATGCAACATAAGAGCGGGAAAAGGTGCCTTCTTCTTCCGATGCAGTCTAATTGTCAATCCTACTGAGATGTGATATGCCACTTCCTACATGACAAGTACGTCCAAGGAAAACTTTGGAAGTACATGCAGAGGCTTCTTCACACCGAACATTCGGATGAAAGCACTAGATGGTGAGGCATACCAATTTGCAATGCCTATCAATGCCTCCATTGCTTCATTTCACATGCAGGGTGGATCTTGTTCGAATATGATCTTATACACTGGGGTGACAAAATGATCAAAAAACTATGTGATTACTCCTTTGAAGTTGCAATTGGACAATAGCTTGAAATATGTGTTCACAATAGTCTATGTTGATGACCATTCCCACTCCAAGCCCCAAAATTCCTGTCATGCATAGATTGCATCTAAGATGTAAGCGGACATGTAAATATTTGCATGCATACCTCTGGATGACTATCGAGCCTTCATTACTTGTTCCTTTAGCTAATGAGCTAGTATGTTGGACTAGTTACATAGTTTTCCTTCTCTAGCCAGTTCATCCAGTGAAATCACCCAACTCTACGGGAAGGTTTTCATGCTTGCTTTGCCATATAGTCGACCAGCAGATATGACCAAGTATTAGCATGCCTTCCTAAACATCTTTTTCTTGTAGATATAATTGGGTGTCAACCTAAATCAAGCTAACTCCTTTACCCAATTCTTCAGAATGTCTATGGAGTTATCACTACTGTTAGGTAAGCTGAATGGAGAGTTCATGATAGTCATGGAATATAACATATGATACATCTCATCATAATCTCATTCCCATAAGGTCGCATTCTTCATCCCAAATGACACTGCTCAAGGTCATCATCTTAGGATCAGTGTGAGAGATGATCTAGTGTATCATTTCTGCACATGGGAACACGGGATATATGCATGCAATCCTATACAAGTCGGACTTGTGAATGTTCACGTACACTTGATCGTTTCCGAGGTCTTCCCCAAAAGTTCCTGCAAATGTTTCATTGACCTCTTGCCACTTCAGTTTGATGTCCTTATCTAGATACAACTTTGTATCTTTATAGTTCAACAGACTGGAGGCCACTTACGAAATTGTTGCTCCAACTACACTTCCATCACCGTCTTCTGATCCTATTATGTTGGAATCCATTGACATAGATGAACACCTGAAAGATCTAGAGATAAGAAACATGCATGACAAGAAATCTATCAGTGAAAACAAGGCAAATTTGAGGGATGACACAACACATACCTGGAAAACTAATGGGCAAGATTGTGCAATCTCTTTTGGGAAGCTGGTTGACTGACTACAAGAACTATGTAAAAGCTAGTCTAGACTGTCTAGGAGGTAAGACTAGCTGCTAGATTTTGTGCAATGTGTAATCCATACTGGCTGTTGGCTGTTGGGATTCTGCAATCTGCAATTCTAGTTGGGAGTGACTACAGGCTTAGAGACTCCATTGTGCAATTTTCTAGGTCAGCAGTCACTGTCCCTCAAAAATGCATAAAACAGTCTTGGAGGATAGTGCTGGGTAGAAATGCATATTTCTGGAGAGGAAGGTAGAGCCTTCCTTCCCCAGATTGTGCAATGTTGTCTCAGTGAAGGTAGAGTTTGGGCCGAGGTTAGCCCGACTCGTTGATAGGTAACTGAAAGAAAATAAGATAATGAATGCATGGTGACACTAAGTGATAGTAGAAGTGATTGACGTTGCATGCAGAACTTGAATGAAAGATTCAACAAATAGAAACATGCATGTGGGTGAAGTGATTCGCCAAATCAGCGAATGGTCATGCAAAATAGTTTCATGCATGTGACAGTAGTGAGATAGTGATGAAAAATGAAACAAAGCTAGAACAAGCTAGTATACATGTAAGTGATAGAAAGAGTTAAAGAAATCAAGAAAACATCACTCACACAAGCAAATACACAAAAAGCAACAAAAATGTTGAAAAAGACAAGTTGAGGCCACTTACCCGTGAATCGCTAAGCCAGATGTGTGAAAGAGTCTTAGATGTGTTGTGGGATGTTAGAGCTCCAAGACCGATGTGAAGGAATAACCTCTAATGTGTCGAATAAATAATTTTCGGCCCATGATGCACATGTCACAAATTTCGAAAAATGTGACACTTGGAAGGAACTTTCTAAAACAAGTTTCCATGTAATCTCTAGCTTCTAAAAATAGCTCCCTGAATCATGGGATACCTTTTGCCTGTTGCCTTTTTCTATTATGGGAAAAATCAAGTCACGCATGCATGCAAGTCAATTTTCCTTGGTCCTGGGTGGACTTTGTCAACAGGACTACTCATGCATGAAGCTGTTGAACTGCTTAATAAAAAAGTGCATTTCTCGCTGGGAACTGGGCTAACTTCCCAAGAGGTTTTTTGAATTTCTGGGTAGAGTAGCTGACTACTACCTAGATTTCTGCAAATTCTAGGCTGATCAGCCCTGCTAGAGAAATTTGCATAATTCCAGCTGGGAGTGTTAACTGGCAGAATTGGGCAATTCTGGAGCCTAGCAGGTTTCTAGATAAGATTGTCCAATTTCTGGAGGGAGGCTGGTTGACCTATAGAAATGCGCAAATTTCTTGGCAAAGTTGCTCAACCTATAGCTGAACAAAGTCCGGGTGAACATCCTGTTAGGGGAATGCATCAAGATGTGATCAACAGGCTGCCTTTATGCAAGAAAACACTAAATATTATGTACTTAATGAAGCAATACAAGGTGCTATGAAAGGTTGGTAGAGAGGCTCCAAATCGGGCTATGGAAAAATTTTCAAGAGTGGTTGTAGCTGCTACAACACTTGGCGACACACTGGTATAACTCCAGCTCTCTTAAGGGACCTTTTTTGAAAATCAAGTCTAACACCTCTGGAAGCGTTGTTTAGTTCTCATCTCATCTTGGTTTCACAATAGCTTGATTGTAAGATGTAGCATCTGCCAAGCTCTTGGTCGATTGACACACATTCCAACCCAAGGAAACACAGTTTTTTAAATTGGGGTTGAGGGGTATATTAGTGCACAAGTATTATAGTCATCATATTCTTAGTTTCATCTCTAGTGTTGCTCCGCTTCCAGCAGGCGTAGCTAGTACCTTGGCGAAGTTACATGGGAACACAAGCATGGCTTCGCTGCAAGCGAACCTGGTTAGTAACCTAGAGGAGCTACTCACATCACCTCCCTACGTAAGAAGCCTTTCTCTTCTTTTTCCTTATTCATTTTTCATTTTTCATTTTTTTGACTTTTGATTTTTTCATTTTTTCATCTTTTCTTGACTATTCATAGCACATTCATTTCAGAGGTGGAAGAGGGATCCTGACTTATTGATTGTAGGAGAGGTTGTTCCAGCAGAGAAGTAGTTTATTATATCTTTGACGTGTTTGTTAAGGTTTTCCCTCTCACTTTACTCTAATTGACTGAGTTGACAAGGGTTAACCCAAAAACAACCGACTAGAGAAGGTGACACTAGTTAGTGTGTAAGTACTGTGTTTTCACCAAGGTTCACTTCGAACAGTACATATTTTTCTTTGACGTATCATTGACTAAAATTAACAAGTTCTTCATACAAAGGCAAGACGATAGGTAACCAAGTAGTGGTAGGTGTACAAGCCCTCTTGTACTTCACCTAGCTCATTTCAAGCATCATACATGGCTTCACACAAGACTAACCTATGAATGAAAAAAGTGAAATAAAAAACAACAAAGAAAATCAAAATTAGAAGTGAAAGTGAAACCAAAGTAGGTAAGAAAACAAGGAGTTAGAAAAACAAGAAAACAAAGCGAATAAGCAAACTAACTGAAAGCAAACACTACTCCTACTCCTACACTAACAATGCATGGGCCTGATCACGTGAAGTGATATTTCCAATGGAGCCACTAGTGCATTGGTTGACCCATGTTGGTGAAGGCTTGGTCCGTGAGCAACCTAGTTGTGCGAACTAGCAAGCAAGAAAGATATAACAGTGAAGGCAACCACACTTCATGTTTGATAGTTCCCATAGGACATAAGTGAGTGCATGTGCATGACAAGCAATATGTGGACTTATCATGGTGTTGCGTGACACTGTGTGCAACTTTGAAGCATAAGCACACTCTTGACTGTGACATGCAAGCAAACGAAAGAAATAAAGATAACTTGCATCACGAATGAGTGCTTGCAATGTAAGATTCCTCCAATGCATGAGCGATGGGATCATATAGTTTGAGTGGAGGAAGTACAGTATGTGGGTCAGATGGATCTTCAATGCATATAGATGAGTGATGAGGAGCCTTGGGTGATTCACCAATTTCATGATTGAAAGTGAGACTAGCCCCAAGAGAGCGAGTGCCTAACATAACCATAAGCTCAGGCACAATGATGGGTGTTTCAAGTTCATCATCAGATAGATCATCATAAACTGATGGCTTTGAAAGATCAACTATGACAAAGTCATGATCGTGATCAAATATGGAAACAAATGGATCACAACCACAATGATTATAAAAATTAATGATTTTATCAGCATCCTCATGATCAGATGAATCAAACAGAGGGGTAGATGAAAAGCGAACAAACTCATCCACTGTGTTTCCAAAAAAGACAGATGAAATATCAAGTGTATTTTCAATGAATAACTTATCCTCTCCATTGTTGAATGATGGACCAGCATCTGGTGAGGCTTGGAGTGATCAATAATGGGTGCATCTGTGGATGAAGACACACATGCGAAATCATAGATGGAAGGTTCATCAATGATGTTAGGAAAGAATGGAGGGGGCTCAGATGGAAGGGAGTCCTCCTTCGTCGAGTGTTGATGCTCAATCTCCCACTCATACTCTTCATCAATGACAGTGCATGTTGGTTGTGTAACACCAACTCTGTCGATGGGTTGTTCCTCATTCACAACAAGTGAAGAGCCCAAAATGAATGAACGTAAGACAATATCATTTGGAGGAACACCCAAGTGCGAAGATGGAGGTCATAGAATAGAATGCATATGAGAACTCGAAGGAATCACAACCAAATCCACTCGAAAATTAAGTGAAGTGATGTTGGGAGGATATGAAATATTAAAACGTGTGTGAGCATGATCCTCAACATCACTTGGCATTCGTGGAGCTATTGAATGAGGGGAAGGTGGACAGTCATTCGAGATAGTGCTTGCATCCACATGAGATTGCGCAACTCTACCAATGAAGAATGTTGAGTGAGGCTTGATCTAAAGCTTCTTCTTGGGAGGGGCATATTTCTTAAGGAAATACTCAAACTGGTCACAAATATAGGAAAATTTCATCTGGTTCTTCGGAGCTTGAAATAGCAAGTCAAGGAATCACTACCAAAAATCAATAATTGATTCATGTAGAGCCTTCTGTTGTTGTAATAGTTTTCGGTCAAGATAGTTTGGATCAAAATGATATAAAGTGTCTTCAATAAGATCACAAAAGTGCTCAAGTGAGTGCACATTGTTAGCCGGTAGGCTGAGTAGCCAACGACATGGAGATTCACGAAGTGTGTGTGCAAGCAACAAGCTAGCCAATTCATTAGAACACGCATCTTCCTCAGGAAGCATGGAAAGAAAGTCATGTAAGTACTCAAGCCAGGCCACTTCTCCTTTACCATCATACATGTAAGTGGATCAATAATAAAAAAGCTCCCCCTTGATGGAGACATATTCATGATTTGAGAAACATCACATAGGGAGAACCATGCAAGAATCCATGAAAGGTATGCAAAGGTCCAAAACTTGTCAGCTGGCCCTCCTTCTAGCACTAGAAATGTTGATGATGGTGGACCCACCAACATGTCAAGAGGATCTCCTTGGTTGGAAGTCCCAATTAGACCTTAGACCGTTTGGTGTAGGAGTCCCAGCAATGGGTCATATGGTAATGCCTTGACCACAATTTCGCATAGGCAAGTAAGATAACTCTATCAGTAGCAACGGTGTGACCACTACAGTGAGTTAAGGAAGGTGCATGAGAGGTTCTAACATAGGTGGGTTGAGATGAGTGCACCCCTTGGCAGCCTGTAACAGTACTCAGATGGGAAATGAACACACGAGTGAAGATGCATCACAAAGTTGGAAAGAAAGTCAGCTGGAAATCCAAAGTGATGGTTAAACCAACAACACATTTGCAACAAGATTCATAATTGGATACAAATCAATTCATACACAACTACGTAAGTTAAACCACATACATTTCTACAACAACTAGAACAATTCAAATACAATAACAACATATGCATGAAAATTTGTCGGTTCTTATTATATAAAGAAGTGTAAGTTCTAATCATACAACACATCCATGTAAACCTATTAGCCCCAATAGTGGAATGTTACATCCACATTTTCCTGCTCCTTCAAAGATATGAACTAGCTCCATGCAGTGGAGAAGCCAATGTGCATTACAATACTATCCAAGCTCTCTCCAAGATAGTCTTATCAGAAGCTTGGCTGACCAAAAGCCTATACACTGAGTTACGAGAGACTATTTATAGAAAAGAGTTGGGTGGCCCTTGAAATTCTCCTTTGTGACTGTTCAAATACTCTCATGACTCTTCACCTACTCTATGACTGTTACATCCAACTATTGGCACTTGACTTACACTTGACATGACTAAACATTACAATGCACATGTACCCATGTGAACAAATGGCTTGAACAAGACAAGCGAGACATCACTCTAACTTAGATAACCATGGAAGTCCAACTCCTTAACATCCTCATGCTGATCAACAATAACATATTGATGCCAAGATTTGTAGTCCTTGATGGTGTACGTGTGTAGTGCGGTGACATCCGTCTGAAACCTGACACTTGCCTCCATAACATCTGAGTACACTGCTTGGCCTCCTCTATCCAACTCATCTGAAAGCATGCACATCATTTTCTTCAATGTGGCCAGAGCAACAACATACTTGTGCATGATGTCTGCATTGATGGGCAACTCTGGGCTAGTGGAAATGTGCATCAACACATTGAAGTACGAGTCAAGCTTGAGTTGGACTTGTTTCTTTGTCTTTGCTTGGGTGAGAATCCCAAGTGATGGGATCGCATGTGCGCACACCAAAACATCCATACTCTTGAATAATCATGCCTGGAAAGCCTATACGCTAGTGATGAACTGTGGGATTTCTTCACAATTCCAGATCTAACTCTAGATATGTTTTGTCAATTCGACCGCATTGACCCTCATCATCTTAGGCAAGTGAAGTGGGGCTCCCTTGTAGTTCATTGTCCATGTTTGCATGTCATCAAGATCATCATGGAAGTTCATCAAGATATGTGATCTTCTAGCACATCGTTGTTTCCATCTATTGAGATGAATGACTACTTTGTGCATGGTACAAAACTTGGAGTACAATGATTGCATAACTGTGTCAAGGGACAATACCTCATCTAGTATTTCATTCTTCAATTCAGCTTAGGCGAACACTGTCACCAAGTCTTCTCCTTGTTTGGTTGTTTGTATTTCTATTGCCATTCACTCATTCTCAGCTATTAGGAAGCAAACACTTGAGCTAGTGGCTTCTGCATACACTTTGGTTGCATCAGCCAAGCCAGGTGGATAATTGCACACATCAGTCATGATCACTCATTCCTCAAATTGCACAAGAGACTTATGATCCTTCATAGTTGACACTCTTCTAGACTGCACAACTCTATGTTGGGATTCATCAAATGAGATGTTGTGCATCTCTTCTTCTGGCTGATCACCAAGGATCTCAATGCCTCCTTGGTCATTCGAGACTTGCTCATCATCTAGGTGCATTGAATCATGTGAGTTGACCTCTTTGTGTTGAGGCATGAGGTCGGTGTCCTATTCCAACTCCTACTGCTCCATGGCTACATCCAGTTGTTGAAGTACTTCTTATATCTCATGAGTGAAGTCTTGCCCCTGCGATGGTTCACCCTATTCACCTGATGCTAGCTATTCAGATGAATAAAATAATTGCATGGGTGCTACTTGGTTTATTTGCACATGATGTTCCCCCTGTTGTATCTGCAACTCTTGCGCTTGCCTCTCCTATTTGTGCATCACTTGTTCATTTTAGAGTTGTTCCCTCATCTCATGCAACTCCTTCTCTGCTTCTTCCCTTCTCTTCTTATCCTTCTTCCGTTGCGCACTTTTCTTGTCACACTGCTACATTTATGCCTCTATAGCCATACCTGCTTTGTCTACAAGTGAATCTACTTGAAACCTGTAACTTTGCTCCTCCTCCATGCAATCAAAATTCTTCCTCTTACCTTTTTCATGCACTGGTATGCTTGCCTCTGCTTCCATTGCTGCTATTGTTGGTTCTCTCCATGATTATACTCCATATTTCTTCTTTAACCACTCCACAGTGAAGCTGACTAGTTCATTGGGTGTGGATAAACTGTAGCAATATTTTGATGGGTCCTCCTCAGCCCAATGACATGCCCTATGGATCCAGTTTAACTGAACTCTCGTGCAGTGATCTTTCACATTTAAATGTGGGTCATACAGATTTTAGCTTTAGAGGTTGAATGGGTAATTCTTCATCAGTTATGCTTCAACATCCACTTACTTTATACTCCAAATCTCATATAACGCAATCTGCAACATAAGAGCGAGAAAAGGTGCCTTCCTCTTACGATGCAGTCTAGTTGCCAATCCTGTCGAGATGTGATATGCCACTTCCTGCATGACAAGTACGTCCAACGAAAACTTCGAAAGGACATGCAGAGGTTTATCTGCACTAAAAATTTGGATGAAAGTGCCAGACAGTGAGGCATACCAATCTGCAATGCCAATCGATGCCTCCATTGCTTCCTTTGACATCCAGGGTGGATCTTGTTCGAAAAACATCTTGTACATTGGGGTGAAAGGATGATGGGACAGTCATGTGATTACTCCTTTGAAGTTGCATTAGGACAACAACTTGAAGTACGTGTTCACAATAGTCTCTGTAGATGACCATTCCCACTCCAAGCCCAGGAACTCCTGTTAGGCACAAATTACATCTAAGAGGTAGGTGGACATGTAAATCTATACATGCATACCTCAGGGAGACTGTTAAGCCTTTTTTACGTGTTCCTTCAGCTGATGAGCTAGTATGCGAGACTAGTTACATGGTTTTCCTTCTCTAGCCAATTGTTCTAGTGCAACCACCCAACTCTTTGGGAAGGTTTCCATGCTTGGTTGGCCATGTAGTCGACAAGAAAATATGACCAAGTATTGGTATGATTTCCTGAGTATCTTTGTCTTGTAGATCTGGCTGGGTTTCAACCTAAATCGAGCTAGCTCCTATACCCAATTTTTCAGAATGTCCTGGAGTTAACACTGTTGTTGGGTAAGTTGAATGGAGTGTTCATGATAGTCATGGATTCTGATATCTGATACATCTCATCATAATATCGCTTCCATATGGTCGTAAGCTTCGCCCCACTGATACTCCTCAAGTTCATTATCTCGGGATCATTGTGAGAGACGATCTAGTGAATCATGTCCGCACATAGGAACGTGGCTATCTGCATGCAATAATATACAAGATGAACTTGTGAATGTTGACGTACACTTGACATTCTCTGAGGTCTTCCCCAAAAAGTGCCTACAAATGTTTCACTGACCTCTTGCTACTTCAGTTTGATGTCCTTGTCTAGGTACAACTTTGTATCATAGATTAGGAGACTAGAGGACACTTGCTCAACTACTACTCTAGCTACATTTCCATCAGTTTCCTGTGATCCTATTCTCTTAAAATCCATTTAGACAAATTAACACCTGGAAGGTCGAGAGACAAGCAACATGCATGGAAAGAAATTTGTCAATGAAAACAAAGAAAATTTGGGGGATGACAGAACAAATACCTAGGAAACGAATCGGCAAGATTGCTAAATTTCTTCTGTGAGGTTGGGTGATTGGCTACCAAAACTACACAAAAGGCACTCTAGGCTATCTGTGAGGTAAGACTAGTTGTTGGATTTTGTACAATGTGCAATCCAGATTGGCCACTGGTTATTGGGATTGTGCAATGCACAATTCCAGCTAGGAGTGATTACAGGCTAAGGGATTAGATTGTGCAATTTTCTGTGCCAACATTCACTGTCCCTTAGAAATGTGCAAAATAGTCTTGGAGGACAGTTTTTGGTAGAAATGTGCTTTCTGGAGAGGAAGGCATAGCCTTCCTTTCCCAGATTATGCAATGTTGTCTTAGTGAAGGCAGAATCTGGGCCGAGGTTGTCCTGACTCACCAATGGGAAACTAAAAGAAAATAAGACAGCGAATGCATGGAAACACTAAGTGATAGTAGAAGTTATTAACAATGCATGCAAACCATGAATGAAATATTCAATAAACAGATCAACATGCATGTGGGTGAAGCAATTCCCCGAATCAATGAATGTCCGCACAAAATAGTTTCTTGCATGCGACAATAATGAGATAGCAACGAAAACTTAAATAGTTATATAACAAGCTAGTATACATGTAAAAGACAACAAGCATTCAAATAAATCAAGAAAACAACATTCACACGAGCGAATACACAAAAAGTGACATAAATGTTGAAAAAGGCATGTAGAGACCACTTAGCCGTGAATAGCTAAGCTGGTTGTGTTGAAGAGTCCAGGATGTGATGTGGGATGTTAGATGTCCAAGATTGATGTAAAGGAATGAGCTCTGATGCATCAAATACATAAGTTTGGGTTCATGAAGTGCACGCCATAAATCTAGTAAAAAGCGACACTTGGAGGGAAGTTTCTAAAACAAGTTTGCATGTAACCTCCGACTGCTAAAAATATATTCCTGAATCATGGGATGCCTTTTGCATGTTTCCTTTCTCTATTATGGGAAAAAGCAAGTCATGCATGCATGCAAGTCAAGTTTCCTTGGTCCTAGGTGGACTTGGTCAACTGGATTGCTCATGCATGAAGCTTCTCAACTGTTTGACAAAAATGCACATTTTTGGCTGGGAGCTAGGCTAACTTCATAGGAGTTTTGCGCAATTTCTGGGCAGAGCAGCTAACTACTACACAGATTTGCACAAATTCTAGGTGGAGTAGCCTTGCTACAGAAATTTGTGCAATTCCTACAAGGAGTGTTGACTGGTAGAATTACACAATTCTTGAGCCTATAAGGCTGCCAGATAAGATTGCACAATTTTTGGAGGGAAGGCTAGCTTCCATATAGAAATGCATAATTTTCTTCAGGTGGTTGCTCAAACTTTAGCTGGACCGAGCCATATTGAACAACCTATGTTGGGAATGGATGAGGCTGTGATCAACAGGCTCCCTTTGTGCAAGAAAACAATGAAGCTTGTGTACTTGACGAAGCAAGACAAGGTGTTGTGAAAGGTTGGTAGGGAGGCTCCAAAATGGGCTAAGGTAAAAGTTTGCAGAATGGTTGTAGTCACTACAACAATGTCGTACCTTTGGACATAAATCTATTGACTATAGAAGAATCATAGTTGAAAGAGATGAAAATCCTAGATATAATACGTATCAGATTTCTAAATCTCAAAAACCTTCTCTCAGAAATCAAAATGTCTTCTCTCCTTTGCTATATGAAGTAGAATGCTTCAAATTTAATAATTTTGGGCACAAATATAGTCAGTGTAGATGCAGATCTGAATGTCTATCTAAGTCCTAAAAGATTAGATAGTCAGTTATCCAAAAGGATAAAGGGATATGGAAACAAAAGACTAAAAAGAACATGCAATGTAGAGTCACCTTATCAGTTCATAATAAAGAAAGAAAATGGTATTTGGATTTTGATAGTTCCAAACATATGACTGGGGACAAAATCAAATTTATTTCATTAAAAGAAAAGGACAGAGAAAACAATGTCACCTTTAGAAACAATGTTGCAGCAAGAATCAAGGGTAAAGGTGTAGTTAGTCTTGATCAAAAAACAAAAGAACATAATGTGTTGTATGTAGAAGTTCTCAAGCACAATCTGCTTAGTGTTAGCCAAAAGTGTGATAATGGCTACAATGTGACCTTTCAATTAAAATACTGTGAGATTCAAAACATGAAGAATGGAAAACTAGTGGGAAAAGAAATCAAAACTCGTAATAATGTATGTGTTTGATAGTTTTAGGGTTCACTGTTATTTAAGGAAAACAAGTGAAGCACGGTTGTGGCACAAGGGTCTTGGGCATATGAATTTTGAAAATTTTATAAAGGTTAGTAAGATGGAATAAGTGAGAGGATTACCACAACTATCAAGGCCTGATAACTCAATCTACAAGTCATGTGAATTTGGAAAACAAACTAGGACTCATTTCAAGGAAAAAGAGTTTTCCTCATCCAGGCCTCTAGAGATTATTCACACAGACATTTCTAGCCCAACTAGAGGAAAAAAATCAAAAGGAGAAAGGTATTTCATGTTTCTTATTGATGATTTCAACATGGCCACTTCGATTGTCCTCTTAAAAAAAAATCGGAAACATTCAATCATTTCAAGAAGTTCAAATCTCAAGTAGAAAATGAGAAAGAATTAAAGATAAAATACTTAATATCAGATAGAGGAGAGTACACCTCAAGATAATTTGAGGAATTCTGTGAATAACATGGCATCAGGAGGAAGTACTTAGTGGCCAGATCTCCAAATCAAAATAGAGTAGTAGAGAGGAAGAATAGAACAATCTAGGAAATGGCCAGAGAAATATTAGATGAAGCAGGAGTGTCTCACAACTTCTTGGGAGAAGCAGTCCAGACAAAAGTAAATGTGTCAAACAGAACTCAACTTAGGCCTAATAGTGATAAAACTCTCTATGAGTTGTGGAAGGGAAGACTTGCACCTGTTAAACAAGGTGTTTGGAAGCAAGTGCCCCATTAAAAGGAATGATAAAAATTATGGAAAGTTTGATTCATGAGCTGACGAAGGGATATTCCTCGGGTACTCTACTTGGAGCATAGGATATAAGTGTTACAATAAGCATAAAAAGAAGATTGAGGATTGCATTGAGGTAATAGTAGATGAAGTGGGCTCACAACCTAATTCCTTTAAAAGAAATGTGAACTCAGATGATTAAGAAATTTCCGATATCAGGTTCATAGATTTGGAGGAAATAGATTCAGACAGTGAAGGTGAGGAAGAAGGCACAACTTCAAGACCAAAGAAACCCTCTAGTTATGTACAAAAGGAACATCCTGAGATTCATATACTTGGAGATCAAAGACATGGTGTCCAAATGAGGAAAAAACTTGTTGGCATTACAAGTCATGTGAATTTGGCTATGTTATCATAGATAGAACCCAAGAACGTATGTCAAGCAAAAGAAGATAAGTTCTGGGTGAAAGCCATGAATGAACAACTTGATCAAATAAACAACAATGACACCTAGGAGCTCGTTCCAAGGCCTAGAGAGAAAAATGTTATTCCAACCAAAATGGTTTTCAAGAAAAAACTAAATGAACAAGGTCAAGTCATTAGGAACAAAGTTCTATTGGTCTGCAAAGGGTATGCTGAAATAGAAGTGGTAGATTTCGAAGAAAAATTTTCACAAATAGCTCGATTGGAAGCGATAAGGTTATATCTTTCTCTTTACATCCATAAGAATATCATGGTGTATCATCTATATGTGAAGTCTATATTTCTAAATGGTGATTTAAAGGAAGAATTTTACATTGAGTAGCCTGAAGGATTTATACTCATCTTCAATGAAGGGTTCATATGAAAACTGAAGAAGGGCTTGTATGGACTAAGACAGGACCCCATAGCATGGTATGAAAGGCTTCACAAGTACCTTCAACAATAAGGATTTAAGAAAGGGATAGTTGATAGTAACCTATTTGTAAAGTTTGAAGGTGGTCATCTACTCATAGTGGTTGTGTATGTGATCCAGATTTAAACAGGAACGCAATAAAATACAGAGATAACCATATACACAAAGATACAACGGAAATAATACTTCATTTCATTAATGGAAAATACTGAAATATGCTTACAACCAGAAATGGAAATAAACCAGCTAGGGCGATGGCAGCTTATCTCTGAGAAGAGATGTGTGGCTACATGGCTCTGAACTGTTCCGAACTTGTGTTACAATGAGGCTCGAAGGCCTATTTATTATTGAGAAACAATGGAAAACGCTTCAGGTTCCAAAACCGACCCTTAGAAGATGAAACGCCAAATTGTGGGCCCCGTTTTGGGTAAATTGGTACATCAATTTCCTGGGGTCGTAACTTTGGCATACGATCTCTGTTTGACGCGTATGATAGCTCATTAGAAAGATCTATCAGATAACTACCATTGTTGGAATGGGCAACATCGATCCCATGCATGGACCCGTGTTGTCCCCAGATTCCCCAAAAAACGTCGTTTAGGGCCTCAAAACGGCTCCGAAAGTTCAGGACCCAAAAAACTGCTAAAAATAGTAAGTTGTACTACAATTAAGGAAACTGAAAATGCTGAGAGAAACAATGATGGGGGTCCAGATGGACTTGGCAGGTGGCCACCAATATCCACCTGGATCAGTATGTGGATGATATAATATTTGGTAGCGATATGGAACAATTGGGGCACCAATTTGGAAAGATTATGCAAACATAATTTGAAATGTCAATGATCGGAGAGTTTTCCTTCTTCCTGGGTATGAAAATTACTCAGTGTCCACAAGGAGTGTTTATATCCCAATCCAAATATCTCATGGAAACTATAAATAAATTTGGGTTTGAAGATTGCAAACCAGAGAGTATGCCCATGACTATAGACTGCAAGTTGTGCAAAGAATATGGAACACCGCTGGTAAAATCAGATTGAATACAAATCAATGATAGGAAGATTATTGTATCTTACATCTTCAAGGCCAAATATCATGCAAGTAGTGGGGCTTGTGGCTTTATTACAGGCTTTCTCATGTGAGATTCATGTTGTTTTTGTTAAGAGGATTTTGAAATATCTTCAAGGTGCTAGTGCTTATGAGTCACCAGTGATGAAATGTAATATTCCATGTGATTTATAGGATTTTAGGTAAAATTGTTATATTTTCAAATAAGAGTTTTAAATAAAATTTAATCATTGGTTAGTGTCTAGGTATTATTATTGCTCCCTATATTTTAAAGGTCATAAAATCCCATCATGGTCATGTCATCACTCGTTGTGATAGGGCATCAAAAGAGTGTTTTGCTCATTTTTTTGTTCATCAAATCGTAATCATACATGTTCTAAAGGTTCAACGTTCCAAATCATGGTTTTACATATGCATTTGGTGTCATAATTAGGTCAGGTCTTTATAAGTCATGTAGGGAGTCATGTCATCACCATAGTCACCATCATGGGAGTTAGTAATTAGGGAACACTGTTCAAAAAGATTTTAAAGGTACATGTACCCCTCATGGAGATGTAACCTTGCCAAATAAAGTTATAAAGCTGCAGTACACTACCACATCACATCATTTCTAAAAAATGACATGTGATGTCATACCATCACCAAAAACAAAAATCGACTTGCAAGCTAGAAAGAGACCATATAAAAATTCAAACACTTCATTTAATCTTCATAAATCTCTCCCCCACCATTGAGTTCCTCCTTAGCCTTCAAAACTATGATTTTTCCATCACTAAGCCCTTGCCAGCAAGCATAACACTCTTCTTCCGTAGCACGTTATGCTTGTGGACAGCTCACTGCGCTTTTGGTTTGGAGGTTAAAGTAAGCCACAACAGTGTCCATTCAATAATCTACAGGTTCCAGAGACTCTCCAATAGGTAAATATATACTCTCATCAATCCTCATCGAGTGATTTTCCATAGGAAAATGATGAAATCCCTCTCCTAGGGTTCCTCACTGCGCTTTTGTTTTTTTAGTGTTTGCTTCATTTCAGTGAGAAAATCTGTAGTTTTCCTACCTTAACACCTTTATACAAACTTAATACACCTCCCACACTCATATCCTTCATTTCCATCATTTTCGCAAAAAACCCTAGCCCACTCTATGCTTTTGCTTCATTTTTGGGTGTGGACTATGTTTTTGACTTTCTCCCCTCTTTCCCTCAACCATTTCAAGAAACTATACTTCCCAAGTATCCCTAACATCTACCCCTACCGCTTGTAATTTCCCTAGAATTTTCCCTAATCCCCATCCCCTTTGTTCCCTTCCCTTCCCAAGTATCCGTACCCAAGGATAAATTTGGTTTAAAGGGATAAATTTGGATAGTGAAAACTACAAATTCTTTGTGAAACCACACTATAAACATGCTCCCGCTCATATCTTTCCTTTTTGGCAATTGTTGGATAAATATGATCCTTTCATGAAGGTGGTTATGAAGTATTTTACTTTTGAAGGGAGGTTTTCTAGGTTGTATCTGTATCACATAAGGTTGGTAATGCATTTCACTGCCATCAAACTATTAAACATAACTCATTACTTATTCAGGAGCGTAGTCAAGATGACTGAGAAAGTGTGAAGAAAAGCGAGAGATCATCAAGCAAGTTTACTTCATCATGGTTTGGTCAAAATCACAGTTTTTTATCATCTTTCATAGATTAACATACCATGGGAGACATTCATGTAAGTGGCTTCTCTCATACCTACCATTAGTCAACCTAACAGTCAAAGCACTCCATTAGCACCATATAGACCACAGGAGGTTAGGGAATATATTACAAAGACTTATAGCAGGGGTAAAATATTGGTGTTTTCCCCTAAAATAGCTGAGATGACTAGATCTAGAACTAGGGCTCAAGAAAAGATATTTCCTAGGAAGACTATCAGTGAGGAAAGATTTCAACTTAGCACTATGAGACAAGAGATATCAAGAGGTAAAAATCATGCACTATTGCATAATGAAGAGAAGACACCTTTAGATGTTGACACAACTAACCTAGCAAATCACATTGTAGACAAATCAGTTGAAGAAATAATTAAAGAAAAAGAGGGAGAGATCAAAGAGCTCAAAGATGATCTTGCCAAGGCTAACTTTATGATATGCTTTTTGCAGCAAGAGAACAACTATCTCAAAGTAAATCAACTATTTATAAGGAAACCTAAATGAGATCATCCCTCATCCAGTAAAGCAAATTTGGTGGTGGAGAATGATAAGGGCAAGGCCATCATAGGTGTGGAGCAACTAGAGGACAAGGAAGTTCAAGTACAGCCAAGGAGGCCAAATACAAGAGTAGTAGCAATAAAGGAAGGACAGGAAAATGAGTCATCTCCTCCTCAAGTACACCAAAACCTAGATGACACTATAACAGCTGATATTGAGAGGGAAAAAGAAACTTTGCTTGGGAGAATCAATGAACACTTCGAGAATCTACAAAATAAGGCAAACATAGACACAAACTTGCAAAGGCACATGGCAAGGCATTATTACTAGGGAAAATTTTAGTGGCTAATATTCGCTTATGGGCTAATTATCTATACCTTTTCCAAAAAAAAGATTTCCTGATTTCCATTTTTTTGTAAAAATGATTCGCCCAAATTTTATAGAATGAAATTATTTTAACCTTAAAATTGCAAAAACATTATATATAGACTATATAAAAATATTATAAATTTTAATATTTTTACAAAAATATCTCCAAACATTTTATAGATTTCATATTATGGACTAATGGGATTTTCCAAGGTTTCTAAACTTTAAGATAAATTTTCGTCCTTAAAATTTTCCCTAATTATTACACTAGAAACTTGATTTGCAAAATTAGGGTTAGGAACTTTAAGAGAAGGCTTAAGAAACACCTAAGCAAGATCAAGAAGAGAGACAACCTAAATTTGTTGGCTGCTTCATCTCTAGTTGTCTAAGACATGACTAAAAAATGAAGAAGCCAAAAATTTTAGGAAATTTTTGGTAAATTTTGAATTTTTGGTTAATTCTGGAAATTTTAATATATAGAAGCGTAACATGGCCACACTATGGTTCTTCTTATAACATCAAAATTAGGAATGACACTCATTTTTGGATAGATTTTGACCTTTACATTATGTATATGTACTTGGTCTCTCATGTTAGCTCACAATTTTGAAGAAAAGGGAAAAAAATAGCAATTTTTTATTTTTCTGCCACTATTTCGAACCCCACGCTGTGCTTCTGGAGCAACGTTGGGAGATTGATTTTTAGGTGCCTTGGAGGTGGATTTTTGTAGGGTTAAAGTTTCAAAGTCCTAATGGACATCCCAAGCCACTAGTACTAGCCTTTAGTTCATCTTGAATATGCATCAAAATTATTCAATTGGCCTTCAAACTTTCTCTATGCTTCTGTGCCTGCATGCTGCGCTTATACAATTTTCACTGGGCTTCTGTGGAAGAGGCTTGTTTATGAGTTTTCATGGTCAAAATTCAACTTTGATTGATGTAATTCATGTCAAAATATTTTTACTTGATGTAGTTGAATATTATAATGATGGTTAGAGTGGATATTTTGTAATTAAATGCTTTCAATTAAAATTCACACCAGTTTATGTAAAAGAGGAAAGCAGTTTCTGACTACTTATGATGTGGCAGGGATTAGGTAGGATTAGGAAATCAGTTCCTAAGAAGGAGGATTCGACCCTTGAAAGGGGGATTGTTGTTCTACATCTATATGTATTCATAACAAACTCATAAAAGGAGTTGGATTCTTGAAGCTCATCCCTTAGACTAGTGTACTAGACATTTTTGTAGAAATACATGTAGTTGCAACTATTTTCATGGGATATTTGTGATGTGATTTGTGGCACTATTTTCCTTTTGTTTTTTTTATTCATTTGATGATTAATTATTTCTAGCATCCATCTATATTATTCTGGTGATTATCTCTTGAGTTCTAAAACAGACTTCATTATCAATATGCTATGTTTTGTTTGAGGTTTTCAAATAAGTGTTTTCTCTTCTAAGAAAATGAATTCATACTTATCTGCTAATTTTGCTTCTTCTTTTTCCCTAACCATACCATAATGAAAAATTTACTTTGTGCAACTGATTGTATCTACCTTGCCCCATCTTATCTCTGCAACTGATCATTTGGGTTACTTGACCTAGTTCTTAGACCTAGTGCTTCTGTCCAATAAACCCTAAAGCAAACCCTACTATGCTAAATACCTAGCCTAAGGGATACATACTCTCCGGTAACTTCCATTGACTATGAGAATGTTCTTGAGAGAGCCCCCTCTAATTTGGTAGGGCTAGCTACCAAGTCCAAAGTTGGTTTGAGGTTACCTCCTTGGCTTCCTTTCTTAGCATTGGGACATTGAGGAGTGCTAACACAAGGAACAATAGAGTATGGACTATGCTACGATAAGAGTGAAGAAATCAAGTTGAAGCCCTACATGGATTCAGATTGGGCTGGAAGCCTTGATGAAAGGAAGATTACTTCAAGTGCAACTTTATTCTTAGGAAAATGCTTAGTGTAATGCACCAGTGAGAAATAAGCCTCCATTTATTTGTCAATTGTTGAAGCAGAGTACCTTCTTGTTGCTACATGTTGTATGCAGATTCTATGGATGAAGAAAAATTTGTAATATATTCAGATAGAGTTTTATGATCCCTTACCAATAATTTGTGACAACACAACTACCATCAACATCTCCAAAATTCATGTCATGCATTCTAAGAGTGAGCATATTCCTTTCAAGATCCATTTCTTGAGGGAAAAAATTGTAGGAAATATTGTCAAACTTGAGTATGTAGCCACTAAAGAGAAATTGGTAGATATCTTTACTAAGCCACTGGAAAGAGAGCCATTTGAATATCTTAGGTAGTAGATAGTAGTTGTGAATCCTCCCTCCAAATGACTTCATTTTGGTAGGTTGTAGAAGCTATTGAGCATGTGGAACTCATGAGAAAGTAGGTTATGATGGTTTAGGGGGAGTATTCAAGAAGTATTCTTTGCCACTGATGTCAAAGGGGTAGAATATTAGCATTGAAGTAGACCATGCCTAGCCTTAGGGGGAGCTTATGGTGTTGCCATCAATTCCAAAGGGGGACATTTTTTGACAATTTATGGTGTATGGGTGGTTGGGTTAGTGTTGGCATTGATGTCAACAAGGGTTAGCAAGATGATTGGGTGTTTAGGAGGAATTCCATGGTACATGCAGGCTTTATGTAGAGAATCATTATAGTAGCACATTTACTGGAGAAGCCATAAAAATATGACTGTGGTGGTTTAGAGTTAAACATTACAATAAAAAGAAGAAGATTGAAGGAGAAAAGTGTGCCAGAGAGTTTTCAACCATCTCTGAGGTAGAAAATGGACTCAAAGCTTATGTCAAGGAATATCCAATGGAAAGTTCTTTGGAAAAATTTTCCAATGATATGTGGAAGTCCAAAAATGGACTCCTAGATTAAAAGATATGGTCTTCTGAAGTCCAGGGATTTGAATCGTTAATAAGGATGAGATATAAGAGTAGGAAGCATATTGGATATCAGAACCCTAGAGTGTAGCACATAAGGAAATTGGAATATAGAATATCAGAACCCCAAAGATCAGCACGTCAGGGCATCGAAACATCGGGACATCGACATATAGGATATCAGAACCCCGGAGATCAGCAAATCAGGGCATCAGAACATCAGGACATCGACATATCAAGTACCAGAGTACCAGAAGTCCTTAAGAGAGAAACCTTTAGAAGTTATGATAACTGATAGTACTAAAACGTGTCAAGGAATCCTAAATAAAACTAATAAAGAATGCTATTGCAAAACTAAGGTAGGACACATGCTGGCATAAGATTGGCTCTGAGAAGCTACAGTGGCATCTGATGTCAACATGACGTGATAGTACGACAACATGCATGGCAGGGAATTTTGACATTATTGAGTGGCCTAATGGGCCAAATCTTGGTAAGACGTGTCACTGATAAGGAGTTTCCATGTGGAGTAATGATGCCATTTCGGAGGACGAAGATCCTATAACTTAAGTGTAGATGGTCTTTGAAAACTTACGATGGAATGGGATTCTAATATTGGGTTGGCACTTGGTCACAAGAATCCAAAGAACCAAGGGTGTGGAGCTATTAACAAAGAAATATTTTCCCCCGACAAGAACAAAATACCTTTTCATGGAGAAGGAAGCCATGTCGGAGTACATTTGGGTAGGTAAAGTACAAATAGCATAGAATCCCTTGCGCAAAGTGCCTCAGTGAAACAAAACCGTCGCCTATAGTTGATGAGGATGTGGGGAAGTTGAACAGATTGTTGAAGCATTGAGAAGAGTGTGGTGTGCGAAGAGACATCGAGTTTGAAGCACCAAGGAGTATACCATGTGATATGACAACAAGATTAACAAAAGTGGTGTGTGGAGAATAGTGAGAGTAGTTTTGAAGAGAAGCCAACAAAAAGCCCTTGACAGATGATGTAGAGTGCAAAGGAGGTGTTTTTGTGAGTATAAAATAAAGATCTACTACGTGAGAGCACATAAGACATAATGTAGATGTTGAGACTGCAAATAACCATTTTAGTATTTTACTTGTAATATTGTATGCATCTATTTTCAGTTTGAAGCTTGTATGAAATAGTAGAACAGTGGTAAGAGCAAGTTGGTACCTATACACTAAAGAGGTTGATGCCTCTTAGCAAGTTGGTGCTTGCTTACCAAAGGGGGTGGGTGGCTCTTGTGAGTGGGTGCTCACAAACAAATAGATGTAATTAAGTGGGTGCTTAATTTACATCATAAACAAACAAAAAATGTTCCTTTGGGTTTCCATGTGAAAAAACACTGTGTCGAATATGTGTGTGTTGCTCATGTGATTGTTCTATGAACGTGCATGTTTTAAATTGTTGATTCACTACTTTTATGAATGAATCACCTCACAAGTAAAATAATATAATAAGGGACTGTAAGCATAATAAAAAAAATGAAAAGAGATTCACAATTACCTATTCACCTCGCCCCCCCCAAAAAAAAGAAATTCCTTATTTCAATAGTGAAGGACGACGAATGTAACTTAAGAGAAGAACAATAATAAGAAGACGATGAACCTCATACTTCAATATTAACGAGATCAATTCAAAAATGATGGAACCTAGAAATAGTTACTCCACGTAGACTTCATTCTATTTTTTTTTTGTTTATTACTAACGATGATCCTATAACTATTAGGAATGAAGTGGGTTCACAGGATGGTAAACCTTGGGAGAAGGCCATGGTTGAAGACTTCGATGCTTTGGATAAGAATGAGTCTTGGATCTAGTTGAATTGTTGGTTGGAAGAAATATTATTTATGGTAAATGGATGTTTAGGAATAAGGTGAGTGTAGAAAGTGAAATGAAAGTATGAAACCTAATGTAGGCTCAATTAAAATAATAATAAAAAGTAAAAAGTAATAAAAACAATAAATATATTCAATCCTAATTTTAACTTAATAAATAAAATGAGAGAAAATCAGAATATGCATACCACATTAAAATAAATTTAAATAACCAACATAGATCTGCCAAGCTCTGAGAGAAACAAAATCTCTCTAGGTGAAAATCTTTACTCAAGTTTTTGAGTCAATAAGAGGTTTGCATCTTGATAAATTTGATTCCTCTCTATGCTTTGTAAATTTGGAATTAAGATGAATAAATTTGTAACTAATATTATTCTTTGTTGGTTGATCTATCTAGGTGCTTAGTATATCTAGAATTAAGTTGATTCTATATTGGTTAATAAATATTCATACGTAATTAATATTATTTTATTTTATATTAATTTATTGAATACATTTTTATTATATCAATATTTTAAGAATTTTTATTAAAGAAATTTTTATATTAAATATTAAACATTATTAAAAATTTATGCACAATTATGTTATTTTATAAGAACATAATGTTACATATTCACTTCTTGTATATTAATTTATTTGAATATGGTCTCAATTTCAATGCATCATACTATCTAATGCTTTGGTTTTTCCATTGGAGTTTGACAATGAACTTTTTGGTAAATTATGATATGTTGTTATTTAAAATGTATTTTGAATACATTAATATATTTAACTTCTTAAAAAATTACAATAACACTTCGGATTATGTAGATTTTATAATTTAAACTTACAATCCTAATTTTAACTTGGAGAAAGGGAAAACATATTAAGATTTAAAATACAACCTCAAATATCAAGGAAATAGATGGAGCATAAAAATAAATTGTAAAAAATATTTTGTTTTTTTGAAAAGATAAACTTAACCTAATATAGGATAATCTGAAGAACAATCTCGATATCGAAAAAATATTATGGAAATAAGTTGGCTGTAAAAATTTATATTGCTTTAGAGAGATATATAAGATTGATGTAATCTAGCACAATCATAATGTCAATCTGCTAAATGAATCATTATTCCATCTAACCTTAAAAATGGCCTCGCCTTTGAAGTTCTGCCTCCCACCTCCTAGCTCCTATTAGGGAAAATAAATGGTGTTACTTTTCTCTAACCCAACTTCAATAGTCTCGCTATGGAAATGGGGTTAAAAATTATATCATTTTCCAAAGTTAGTGGAATTAACTTTGGGTAATACCAGCACACTCACCTTGTGGAAATATTTCTAATGATATAAATTTTACCTTTATATGATGCTAATATCAAAAGATATGCTCGTTTAAAGTTTCACTTCTTAAACCTTGCCACATAAGAAAGTACCTGTCACATGGCAACCCCAACACACTCAAGTCGTTCCATGTCACCTTATTTCTCTCATGGATATGTCTCAACTCCACTGGCATCTACCATCCCTCCTGTCTCTTGGGCCCATGAGTTCATCAAACCAATTGAAATACATTAATATTTCATTAATTATAGCTCTTAGGAAGTCCACCTCTTCCATTAATTCGCAAAAATATAAATTTATGGACCCCTAGACCTTTAAATTAACTCTTAGTAGATGACACCTCTATCTTGGTCTAGATCCAGGCCTTATTTCCTATTCCTCTTGCAATTTTCCTAGATCTCCCAAACTCCACTAGCATCTACCATCCCTCCTGTCTCTTGGGCCCATGAGTTCATCGAACCAATTGAAATACATTAATATTTCATTAATTATAGCTCTTAGGAAGTCCAACTCTTCCATTAATTTGCAAAAATATAAATTTATGGACCCCTAGACCTTTAAATTAACTCTTATCAGATGACACCTCTATCTTGGTCCAAATCCAGGCCTTATTACCTATTCCTCTTGCAATTTTCTGAAATCTCCCAAACCTTTGGAATAATTTAATATAAATATATCATGCACTACCTTTAGTGGAAAATGCCCCACCCTAGAAATTTATCCAATACCACTTGCCACAAAGTTTGGACTGAACTCTACATAACATTAACCTTGAAGAGACCCATGTCAAATATGCCTTATCTTGTTTAATAAACCCTACACTAACTAAGACTAGCCAATCAAGAGTTTGGTTTCATGACAACTTAACATTCATTGCTCCTTCTAAATGCTCAAAATATCGGACCTATCCAAACTCACCTAAGTCTGAACTAGATATAATGTGATTTCAACTTACTGACTGAGAGGAATTTTCTAATATTTTCTGAATTTCTAAGGGTTTAAACCAAGGTTTTTTTGATTGATTCGTTATGCCAAATATATGCACAACCACCAAAATTAAAATTGATGCATCAATAGAATGGAATTCAAGTGTTGACCATAATTGGAACACATTCATGATGATTTGAACTTGCCTTCCACACAAGCATCATATTCATGCCAAATCAATGGCTACTATACTTTGTAGTTCTTATTAGAATAGCACCAAACCTATCCAACATAGGTCCTAAACAATTCCATTATGCCTATTGACATACCCATGAATAAATGCATTATTTCACTCATTGATTCAAGATTAAGGAACACAACAATCAACTACATAGAAAACAAGGATTTGAGTTGACTCAAAACTAAGCTACAAACAATACTTTCCTAGAAAAACTAAGTAATTCTCAACCACAAATATTCTCTAATTGTCAAAATAATTAAACCATGGAATTTCATACACAACATAGTAATTTAACCAATTTCTTAATAGTCATCATAGATCATGCAAGTAGAAAAGAATATATCAATAATTATAGGGATCCACGAGCCCTTCATATCATGAGCATAATCATGCAATACATCTCACTGAAAACACATATGAAATACTAATTATTTTATCAATAATTTTGATATACTCTTAATCATGTAACAACATTTTTTCTTCAAGTGCAACAAACATATGCAAAGGTAAAAATAAACAATTTTTATTATTAGTTAAATCATTGGAAACTAAGAGAGAGACTTCAAATCTCCTCCCAAATGTAGGTCATTTTCACTAATATTATTTATTTCTATTAGCCATCCCGAGAAAAACTTTAGAGTATGAGGATTAAGTACTCGAGGGAATTTGACACTAGTCATTCACAACTAGTGGAAATTTAGAGGACATAGTGTCTCCACTTACGATTTAGTGCGAATCCATAGCACACCATGCCTTAGTGAGATAAATGTTAGACAAATAAAGATTCAACCTTCAAGGTCTCCCCTTGTGAAACACTAAGAGATTCCTTAGAGTTCCTCATGTCTCCACCTATTGAGCAGGATTCAAGAGTTCTTTGTTCCTCTACCTTCTCAACACGATACTTTAGCCTCAACTTCTAGGAAGCTCTTCTAGTTCTATGCATGTAGTGCTTCCAATTTAGTTTTTCTTGTTGCCATACTAATACTGCTCCTAGACTTCATTGTTCCATTCTTAGCATACTTGTTGATAACACACTCATAGCTCATCTTGTTGAAGTTCTCCTTTCACAAGATATTTCACTCGCCTCTTCTATATTCTTTGTTGGAAATCCAACCTTGTCCTCTCCTCTCAACTACCCAGCATACCCTTGTATGTTATTTTCTATTGTGTGTTGACTAAGGAGCCACATATTATGAGGGAAGGATTGGATTGTCCTCTTTCCCATTAACTCTTTATTTTCTTTTACAAACTTTTCATCCAATTCACCAAGGAGATAGGTGGAAAATTAAATGCCACTTCTGAGCATGGTTATTTCCCTAAGCAATTCCAAGCAACTTCTTCTTCCAAAACTCTGAATCTATGTTCGATCTCTCAGTACTATAATTTCTTATTATCACATTTAATTGAAATTAAATATCAAAATATAAACATGAGGGGAAACAAAAAGGGTTGTCACATACCTGAATCCATTATAGAAGCACCATCTGGGGTGTTCTATACCTAAACACAAAATTTATTGTGAGATTTATATATTAACAATCCTTTTACATTTGCATGTGCATTTACATTTTATTAACCAACAAAAAAAATTATGTATGATGCCCTCATATATTCAACCATCTTCCATGTGGCTTGATCTAGTCCAAAGTGCTTTGATTGCACCTTGAATTGATCGATTACTTGATTTGTAAGCTTATTCTGCCTCTAATCCGATATACACAATGGCTCTAGTTAAAATTCTCCCCGAAATTCCACTCGTATCATATACCAACAAAAACATGATTAGAATTATGTAAATACTTTTGAAGAAGATAAATATGGAAAAAATCATGTGCCTTCGCTATAGGTGGCATGGCCAATTTGTAGGCCACTGGCCCCACTCTCTCTAATATCTGGAATGGCCCACAAAACCTTGATGCCAACTTGGCATAAGACCCAATCCTTAAGGAACTTTTCCTTGGTCTGATGCATACGTAAAAATATTCCCCCACTTTAAAATCCTTGTGCATATTTTGTTGATCTACATAGCTCTTTTGCATGTCTTGAGCTATTTCGAATTGCTTCGTGAGAGAAATTATTTCCTCTTCCAATTCCTTCAACATACTTGGACCAATATGCAGTTAATTCACCTCATCATTTTGGTTGATAGGTGTGTTACATTTCCTTCCATAAAGAACCTCAAATAGACTCATTTTTAGTGATTCTCGTTACCCATTTTTGTAGGAAAACTCTACCATGGGTAGAAACCCTTCCCATATCTTAGGTTGATGCATGCCATAAATTCTAAGCATGTCTTCCAATACCCTATTAACTCTTTGAATATACCCAAATATTTGAGGTTGATATATTGTGTTGAAGTATGAATCTATCCCAAAACAAGATAACAATGCCTTCCAAATATTTTTTGTAAACTTAGCATCTTGATCTAAAATAATCCTCTTGGGTACACCATATAACCTGGCTATTTATTTTATAAAATGTCTATAGTTTCACTTGTCTAGCGAGTGGACTTGAAATCTACAAATTAATTCACCTTTCTCAACTTATATACAACTATAATGATGGCATCATGCTTCTTAGTTGTCCTCGATAGTCCCATGATAAATTTCATCGAGATAAATTTCCATGTCCTTCAATGAATGAAGATTAGTTGTAGCAATCCTATTAGAAGTCTCCACTCTAGTTTTACCTGCTAGCACTCCAAGCATTTAGCAATATACTTAGCTACAACTCTTTTCATGCGTTACCAAAAGTATAACTTCTTCTTACCTTTTATCATTTTATAATAACCTAGATGACTTGAATATGGTATTTTATAGAATTCATCCAAGACAAGCTTCTTTAAGGTGCCCATATAAGGTATATACTACATATTTTCTGAACTTTAACAATCCATTCTTCATAAGGGAGTACATCTTTCTCAATGCCCCTTTTGGATCTCATCGCAAGCAATCTTTGATTTGCTAATAGTGGTCATTCTATCGTACTTCCCCCTTGATCTTTTATTGGACATTGACTTCAAAATATATTATAGATACGACATGATATATCTATATCCTTCTTCTTAGTGCATCTACTATCTTGTTCTCCTTGTCTTTGATGTATTTTATTTCAAAATTGAACTTAGTAATAAAGACTAGAAATCCTTCCTGTATTACATTTAGCTTAAGCTTGTTGAATAGAAACCTTAGTCCTCCATGATATGACATTAAGGTAAACCATATTTTGAGGAGGTAATGCCTCCGAATTTTTAGCATATGCATTATGAACTAATTATAGACCATGGATGACATAATTGTCATCATTCTCATTAAAATTTCTCGATTAATAGCATATTAACTGCTCTTCTCACATCAAGATCTCGTCAAGCCCTTCCTTACAGGAATCTGTGCAAACCAAAAAATCCTTCTCTTGGTATATTATCCTTAATATCCATGCATGTGAGAAAATATTTTAATTGCAAAAGCTAGCTTCACACTCAACTCTCCATTGAAATATAATTCCTTTCTTTTGTAGCATTGTGATTGGATGCCCAATATTCGAGAAATTCCAAATAAACGTTTGATAGTAACAAGCTAGTCCCATAAATGATCAGACTTAAGCCACATTCTCAGAAGTATGCCACTCCATGATGGTTTTGATCTTCTCTTGATCAACTACCACTTCTTACATCGGAACAATATGTCCCAAGGATTGAATGTGTGACTGGAAGAAGTCACATTTGCTAATTTTTTTAAATAGCTTATTCTTTCTTGATAATTATAATACAATTATAAGATGTTCTTCATAATCCTCATTTTTTTAATAAACCAAGATATTGTTAGGTCCCTATTCTATTACTGTAACCCCTTATTGTTATTAGTGAAACCCCCTTATTATATTGGTGTGCCCATGTAGTCTCCATATTGTTATTATTGTGCCCCATAGAATCCCACTATTGTTATTGTTGTGCCCTTACATTATTATTGTTATTTTTTTTCGTTATGGTTCACAGACACCCTGGTCAATGAGTGGCACTACGTCCATGGAAAAATTTGGGCTGATGCCCCGTGGCCTACTAGTAAGGCTTGACCACACTTCGGGGAGAATGGACCCTGTGACCTCCCGATGCTGAGGCACTGATTTTGACCAACTGAGCTAACCCTTGGGGCTTCTTACATTATTATTTTTATGTCAGCTTTCATTACATTATGACCCCTTAGATTCCTATATATATAAAAGGAGGTCTTGTCATTTTTATCATTGAAGAATTGTTAATTTATCTAATGTAAAGGAGTTTTTGCCGTCAGTGAGGCTTATTTGAAGGCGATTATCTATCTTTTCTATCTTTTTGTGAGCTAGTTTCTTAACATTTGGTATCAGAAGTCTAGATTCTAGGGTTTCCCTGCTCCAAACAGGTCATCATGGAATTTTTTATATAACGTTTTCTCTATGACATTTCAGAATCTAAAACTAAAACCCCATCTAAGATGAAATCTCTCTGAACCTTAGGTTAAATTTCATATTTTGTCTTGCTATAGTTTAAGAGATATGATCTGAGGATGATAGGGTTTTTGCAAGCTCCAGAATTCCATCTCAAATAGGTCATCATGACATGTTCTCTATAGTTTTGTTTCTACAAAGGTTTAGATTCTAAAATTAAAACACATTTTAGATGACATCTCGGTGAAGCTTAGGCTTGAATTTTAGATCTGTGTTCTCTATATGTTCGGAGATATTGTCCAAGACATTTAGGGTTTTTACAGGATCTCGAATTATATCTCAAATAGCTGACCTAGGGAAAATTGTCATAAATTGCTTTCTGAGCATCAAATTGAAATTTCGGAAAAGTTGCAGAAAGAGGATAGCTATTAGTTTTTGGTATCTTCGTTTTAGGTCCTAAGGTTGAAACACTGACACGTGGCACGTTCTTCAAGTTTGTTATACTGAACCAGTCTATAAATAGATTGTCGTGGGAGATTGGGCATAACCCTTTCTTGGGGAATCCGATTGAGATCTGACTTGCATGGTTAGAAAGAGGACTTCGAGGGTTATCTTAGGCAAGAATTTTAGAACTTAAAGATCCAAAATTACAGAGTTACAGTCATTTCAAGATCGAGCTCCTAAAATCAAGAAAACACGATATGAGGAAGTTTCATGACAAAGGATTTGGTAGATTGGATACTATAGATGGAAAAATATTTTCATCTACATGAGGTGCAACTGTTACAAAAGGTACGTAATGAATCTTTATATTTAGAACTGAATCAATTTTTATGGTATGAAGGGCTTTTTTCTTGTAAAACACTTGTCACGTGGTTAATTTTCATGATGGAAATGATAACAAATTATGAGGATAGAAATAGCAACACCTTCTTTAGCTAATTGTTAAATCTCAAACAAAAGGGTTCAATTGTAGAGAACATTGAGGACTTTCAAAAACTAAATATAAGGGTAAATGATATTCCAGAGAAGTAGAGGATTGATGTCTTCATAGGACTTTAAAGGATAACATTCAACATGAGGTTCATCTTTGGGAACCTGATTCATTAGAGAAGGCATTCAGGTTGGCAAGAGAAATTGAAAGCAAAATTATGGCAACAAGAAATTCTACCAATCATAATTATAAATATCAAAGTGTTGTTGCTCCTAGCCTTCCACAACCTTCAAGTTTGACACCACAAAAATTGGAGGAAAGAGGAGAAAAATACCTTTGTTACATTTGTGATAGAAAATACACTAAAGGTCATAAGTGTGCTGAGAAGAAATTATTTTAAATTGACTGTGAAGAGGAGGAAGAAAAGGATCAAGAAATGTCAAAAGAAGAGGATATACACTAGGAACCAACCTTAGAGAATGAAAAAATGAATCTGACCATATCTTGTAATGCATTGGTAGTAATTACCACTCCTCAAACTCTCAATATAGAAGGGCATATAAAGAAGAAAAAGGTTCAAGACGTGAAAGATCACATTGAGCACCAAGAAATGAATTCGACCATATCTTGTAATGCATTGGCAGGAATTACCACTCCTCAAACTCTCAATATAGAAGGACATATCAAGAAGAAAAAGGTTCAAATAGTGAAAGATCACATCAAGCATCAATAACAAGTTCTCCAAATTTTAAAGGATAACCTCACTTTGTTGCATAATCAAATAAAACAACAAGGAAATCAACATTGCAGTGACAAAAGTCTTGATGTAGGTGATTAGGTATTTTTACGACTACAACCATACAAACAAATGTCCCTCAAGAAAGCTAAGAAGGATATAAATTATCATTAAATTACTATGTTACTTACAAGGTGATGCAAAAGATTGGTACTATGCATACAAATTGGAGCTTCCTGCATCTTCCTGAGTTCCCCTACCTTTCCATGTTTCATTCTTAAAGAAACTTATAGGTTACAAGCTCCCAGTTCAAACAATATTGTCGGAAATTGACAAGGAAGGAAAAATAATATTGGAACGTGAAGAAGTCAGGGAAACAAGAACCTGACAGCTACGAAATCGATCAATTTCAGAGTATGTCATCAAGTGGAAGAACTCACGCGTTGAAGATTCCACATGGGACAACACAAATTTTATATAGAAGCATCTAGAACTACTCAAGCATTGAGGACAACACTTTTTGAAGGAGAGGGGCACTCAAGTCCCTATACTACTATTATAACCCCTTATTCTTATTAGTGAAACCCCCTTATAATATTTTTGTGCCCATGTAGTCCCCATATTATTATTATTGTGCCCCATAGAGCCCCACTATTGTTATTGTTGTGCCCTTACATTATTATTGTTATGTTTACTCTGATTATATTATGACCCCTTCGATTCCTATATATATAAAGTAGGTCTTATCATTCGTATCACACAACCATATAAGAAAATGTACCTCAAGCAAGCTAAGAAGGATAATAAATTATCACCAAAGTACTATGGTCCTTACAAGACACTGCAAAAGATTGGCACTATGGAATACAAATTGGATCTTCCTGCAACTTCCTGAGTACCCCTAGTTTTCCATGTTTCATGCTTAAAGAAGTTTATAAGTGACAAGATCCTAGTTCAAACAATATTGTTAGAACCTAACAAGGAAGGAAAAATCATATTGGAAACTGAAGCAGTCACGGAAATAATAACCCAACAGATATGAAATCGATTAATTTTAGAGTATCTCATCA
This sequence comes from Pinus taeda, assembly GCA_000404065.3. Lineage (NCBI taxonomy): Eukaryota > Viridiplantae > Streptophyta > Pinopsida > Pinales > Pinaceae > Pinus > Pinus taeda. The sequence goes on along the minus strand of APFE030757937.1, from coordinate 81,897 downwards.
AGTGGAAGAGCACACCCAATGAAGATTCCACATGGGAGGACAATAATTTTATACAGAAGCATCCAAAACTACTCAAGAGTTGAGGAAAACACTTTTTGAAGGAGAGGGGCATGTTAGGTCCCTATACTATTACTGTAACCCCTTATTATTATTAGTGCAACACCTTTATTATATTTTTGTGCCCATGTAGTCCCCATGTTGTTATTATTGTGCCCCATAGAAGTACACTATTGTTATTTTTGTGCCCTTACATTATTGTTGTTATGTTGGCTCTGATTACATTATGACGCCTTAGACTCCTATATATAGAAAGGATGTCTTGTCATTTGTATCATCGAAGACTTGTTCATTTGTGTGATGTAAAGGAGGTTCCCCACTCGAATAGGCTTACTTGAAGGCGTTGATCTATCTTTTATATCTTTTTGTGAGCTGGTTTCATAACAAATATGATTAAAAAAAACCAATAAAAATTAGTCTGAGTATGGAATTAGCACATTATTCATCAAACAAATTAATGTTCCTAGGGTGTTTGTGAGTCCAAACTGTATGAATACAAATTCATAGTGCCCATACGTAGTTCTAAATGTCTTTTTGTGAATATACTCATATTCGATGCATACCTCATGGTACCCACATCTCAAGTTTATCTTTGAAAAGACTAAAACTCTCCTTAGTTGATAAAAAAACTCATCAATCCTTGGCAAAGGACATGTGTTCTTCATCATGGATTTGTTTAGATTCCTATAATCAATGCACAACCTCAATGTGTTATCCTTCTTCTTCACAAAAAACACTGGAGCTCCCTAGGCTGATATGCTATGTCTACTGTATCCCTTGTCCAACATCTCCTTTAGTTGTAATTTCAACTCTACCAACTCTGACATACTCATTTGGTATGGGGATTTGGATACTGGTGTTGATCTTGAAAACATCTCTATGGAGAAATTGATTTCCTTATGTGGAAGTAATCCTGTAATTTCCTAAAGCAACACATCCTCGAACCATTTTAGAACTAGGTTCTCTTCCAAGATATTTTCACTAGTTTTTGAGCCACTGGTGACTTGGATAACGAATAGCTCACATTCCTTCCAGCTACAGCACTTCAACCACAACAAATTATTCATTGGACTATCACTGGTTTTTATTTTCCTTGGAATGTCATATTTTCTGCTTTTTCACTGAGATATTCGATTGACTTGTTGAAGTCGTGAATTTGTTCCTATATCTTGTCAACTAGTCCATGCCAATCAATACACCATAAGAACCCGATGTTATCAGGTTCAAATTAGATGACGTGGTCATGATATTGATTATCTGACATGATTTCATCACATAATCAACTCATTTATTATTAAAATATGAAAGTTCTATTTAAAATTAAAAAAATCTTTGTAGAAATTTTAAAGTTCTATGTAGAAAACCGAGTGTACTTTGCATAAAATTGAATATACTTTGCAAAAAAATAGAATGGAACTGAATGTACTTTGCAGGAAGTTGAATGTACTCTGCAAAAATATTAATGTACTTTGTAGAAAACTGAATGGAACTAAATGTTATATGATGCTACAATTGATACAAATTCATGTTTCTTCTTCAAAACATTTCAGATCAACAATTGTAGATAGAACATAAACTTAAGGATCATATAAAGAAAACCAAGAAAAAATACAAGAGATTGAGATTTCGGTACAATGACTAGGGGAAAACCCCTCATTTTGAAAAACCCAAATGATTCTTCTTCTATTAGACATCTTCAATTGTTCGGTAGAGTACAGAGAGAGAGAGAGAGAGAATGAGAATAAATAAAGTCACCAATGTCTGATCAACTTGGAGTTGAACTACTATTTATCTTTGCTTGAAGATCTCCTTCTCTTGATCATATCTTTTCCTTCACACTTTTTCCATTTGTTCCCTTTCTCTTACTCTCCATTTTCTCTCAGATTTCTCTTGTGCACACTCAACACTTTCTCTTCTTCTTCACAATGAACATGCTAGTCTCAACTCTCACTTGCTCTTGCTTAAATAGATGAGAAAGGATAGCATTTACAAAATAAATTCATGCCTTGAGCTAATAATAGGAGAATCAAATTACACAAGGGAGGAGTTACTTGAGGGGAAGTGTAACTCATCCCAAGAATAGAGATAGAGGTACACATGTCTTGAGGAGTTACAATGTGAATTAGGGAGAGAGAGAGAGTTACACGTAAACATGAGAGAATATTTGTTGAGAGTTACAAATCTAATTGAACGACGGAATTACAAGTGCATTTAATGATGATGAATTACCCTTATTCCATAAATTGAATTAGTGAGGGAGAGTTACACTCTTTTAAATCCGGTCATACTATTGTATTCCAAGAGAGAGGTTTGATTTTCCAAGTAAGAGATTCTCAATTTAATTTACTTATTCCATGAGAGAATTAATACATTAAAGGCGAATGACTTTAGACTATTTTATAAATAATACTATTATAATAATAATAACACTAGTAAGGATAAATATATTAATTCTTGACTTCTATAACCATGATTGGTTTAATTCTAAAGTGGATTCCATATGTAAAGATCATCCTTGATCATTTAGACATGGATTTCTATTTTTCGAAAGTCACTTCCAAATTGAGATGTAACTTACTATTTTTGGAAATTCATATAAGAATTGTCAAAAATGAAATTTTATTATAGGTGTTTCAAACATAGTTGAAGGATATTATTTCTTCTAAGAGAAATTCATCCTCGAGCTTCCAAATTTTAACACTCGCTTTTAGCTTGGGAGAAATTTCTTTTTACATCGAATATCTCTGCTTCATCTCATCTTTCAATTCATCTCAGGTCAACTCTTCTCTATGACATCTATAACAATGAAGTTGCAATATAAAGAAAAATCATCCACTTGACACAAATTTGTAAAGGAAAGAATCATCACATTTCACATACACAAAGATTACACTAAACCAATTTTCATCTAAAAAATTAGGTGATAGAACACATACATCACATATACAAGTCTCAAGAATGTCACACAAATAAGAATCAAAGATAACCAAGTGTAAAGTGGTGGAACACCTGCATTCTAGACAAGTCACATAGAAAAGTCTCACTCCACATATTTTTCAGATAGGTTATTCTTCCCACATCCTAGACAGTGGTTCAGATGCATACTAAGGTCTAATCTTGTGGCACACACTACAAAAGAGGTCCGTCATCCTCAGGATATTTAAGGCATCGATCCCTAATACTGTGAGCTCTAAAAAGGGGGAAAGACAACTCAATGTTCTTGATCAGCTGCGGTAGCTTCCCGGAAGGGTCACTTCCATGAGTACAAGTTGTTCTATAAAAACCAAGAACATTCCTTTAGGTAAAGGCTTCATAAGAATGTCTGCTATCTGATCATTAGTGGATATGTGATAGAGCCTCACTACTCCTCTCTACATCATATCCCAGATGTAGTTGTTAGGGAACCATCTCACAAAAAGATACAAAATATAGATCAACGCCTTATAAATATGCCTCTTCGAGGGGGAAGCCTCCTTTACATTACACAAATGAACAATTCTTGGGTGATACAAGTGACAAAACCTCCTTTATATATATCGGATTCTGAGGGGTCATAATATAATCAAAGTTGACATAACAATAATAATGCAAGGACACAACAATAATAATAGTGGGTTTCTATGGGGAACAATAATAAAAATATGGGGACTACGTGGGTCCAAAAATATAATAAGGGGGTTACACTAATAATAATAAGGGGTTACACTAGAAAATGCCCCTCTCCTTCAAAAAGTGTTGTCCTTAATGCTTGAGTAGTTCTCGATGATTTTGTATAAAATTCTCTTCCTCCCATGTGGAATCTTTAGTAGGAAAGTACTTCTACTTGATGAGATACTCTAAAATTGATCGATTTCGTAGTAGTCGGCTTCTTGTTTTCATGATTGCTTCAGGTTCCAATATGATTTTTCCTTGCTCTTCAAGTTCCAACAATATTGTTTGAATTGGGAGGTTGTCACCTATAACCTTCTTTAAGCATGAAACATGGAAAACTAGGGGCACTCAGGAAGATGGAGGAAGCTCCAATTTGTATGCCATAATACCAATCTTTTGCAACACCTTGTAAGGACCACAATACTTTGATGATAATTATTATCCTTATTATCTTCCTTGAGGGACATTTGTTTGTATGGCCGTAGCTGTAAAAATACCCAATCACCTACACCAAAACTTCTTGCACTGCGATGTTTATATTCTTTTTGTTTCATTCAATTCTGCACCAAAGTGGAGTTATCCTTTAAAAGTTCAAGAACTTGTTGTTGATGCTTGATGTGATCTTCCACTGCTTGAACCTTTTTCTTCTTGATATTTCCTTCTATCTTGGGAGTTTGTAAAGTGGTAATTCTTGCAAATGCATTAAAAGATATGGTCGGATTCATTTCTTGATGCTCGATGTGAGCTTTCACTTCTTGAACCTTTTTCTTCTTGATATCTCCTTTTTTCTTGAGAGTTTTAGGAGTGGTAATTCTTGCTAATGCATTACAAGATATGGTTAGATTCATTTCTTATTTCTCTAGGATTGGTTCCTGGTGTATATCCTCTTCTTTTGACATTTGTTGATCCTTTTCTTCCTCCTCTTCACAATCAATGTAAAATAATTTCTTCTCAACACACTTATGACCTTTAGTGTATTTGCTACCACAACTGTAACAAAGCCATTTTGCTCTTTTTTCTTCCAATTGTTATGGTGTCAACCTTGTAGGTTGTGGACGGCTAGGGGAAACAACACTTCCATCTTTATAATTGTTAGTGGTAGGATTTTGTTTTGCCATACTTTTGCTTTCAATTTTTCTTTCCAACCTGAATATCTTCTCCAATGAATCAACCTCCCAAAGATGAACCTCATGTTGAATGTTATCCTTTAAAGTCCCTATGAAGACATCAATCCTTTACTTCTTTGTAATATGATCTACCTTTATATTCAATTTTTGGAAGTCCTCAATGTGCTCTACCATTGAACCCTTTTGTTTGAGATTTATCAATTAGCTATAGAAGGTGTTTCTCTTTGTATCCACATAATGTGCTATCATTTCCTCCGTCAAAATTGACCAGGTGACAAGTGGTTTATGAGAACAAAGCCCTTTATACCATAAAAATTGTTTTGGTTGTAAATATAAAGATCCAATACGTACATTTCGTAATAGTTGCACATCATGTAGATCAAAATATTTCTCCATCTATAGTATCCATGTTATGGGATCCTTGCCATCAAAATTCCTCATATAGATCTTTGGAATATGGTGGGTCTTCAATCCAATGTTAGATTCTATTAAATCATGATTAACATTTATTTTTTTCTCATCATGAGTTTCCTCTGCTACCTTTTCGTCATTAAAAGGCCTTTCTTGTAGTAGCTTTATCCCACCTTCCTTCAAACCTTCCATGTCTTTCTTCAAATATTCCATGCCTATCTCCCAATATGCTTTCATACCATCGATATCAACTTACATGGCATAGATAAAATTATTTATATTAGATTTGATGGCATTCTTCAAATCAACCATTGAATTTTGATTACTAGGTGTTTATATTTCCTTGATCTGAGTCATTCATTTTCTTTCTTTTAGCATCTCTATCTTGAATGCATTGTATCTATGAACTTTTGGATCTGCAAAGTCTACACTTTTGACCTATAGTATCCCTCTATGTCCTCTTTCCAATGGCACTAGTCTGATCGAAATTGGATTCTCCAATAAAGAGTTATGCCCAATCTCCCAAGATGTCCTGATTATACACTTTTTCAGTAGAATGAACTTGTACGAAGTACCAAAAGTTACTCTTTCAAAATTAGGACTTGAAAACCTTGCTCATAAAAGTAGAGTCCATCGTCTTTCTGTAACATCTTATGAAATTTCAATCTCATACTCAGAGAGAACATTATTACGATTTTCCCAAGGTCACCCATTTTGGATGTAATTCAGGAGCCTGCAAAAACCCTAACTTCCTTGGATCATATATCTGAAAATATAGTGAGACAAGATCTAAAATTCAGACCCAAGTTTCTGCAAGATTTAGGCTCAATTTTATTTTAATTTCATAGTATGAACCTTCATAGAACAAAATTTATATTGAAAACTCCATGATGCCCTGTTTAAGATGAAATTCTAGAGCTTGCCAAAACCCTAAATTCCTTAGATGATATCTCCTAAAATATAGTGAGAACAAATATGAAATTCAGACCAGAGGTTCAGAACGATTGCGACTCAAATGGGTCTTTTTATCTTCTGCAAATTCATAGCGAAAACGTTACATTGAAAATTCCATGATGACTTGTTTGGTGTAGCGAAACCCCAGAATCCAAAGCTCTAATACCAAATGTTATGAAACAAGCTCACAAAAGAATAGAAAAGATAGATCAATGCCTTGAAATAAGCCTGTTCGAGGGGGAAACCTACTTTACATTACACAAATGAATGATTCTCGGATGATACAAATGACAAGACCTCCTTTCTATATATAGGAGTATAAGGGGTCATAATATAATCAGAGTCGACATAACAATAATAATGTAAGGACATAACAATAACAATAGTGGGCTTCTATGGGGAATAATAATAACAATATGGAGACTACATGGGCACAACGATATAATAAGGGGGTTACACTAATAACATTAATGGGTTACACTATTATTATAGGGACCTAACAGTAGTGATGCTTGATCTCAATATTCTCAGACTTATCATGAAACATATGATTTTCTTTAAGATGAATTCCACTCTTATTGTTACAATATATCACTATTGTGTTTGTAACTTGCTCAAATAGTTCTCCAAAAAGTATTCTCAACCTAACAGCCTTATAACTACTTATGCTAGCAGTAATGTACTCATCTTCAATTGAAGATAGTGTAACACACTTCTTCTTTCTGATCATCCAAGAGATCATGACAAATACAAAGATAAAGAAACACCTAAAAGTGCTCTTTCTATCAACAAAGTTACTGACCCAATCAGCATAAGTATATTCAATAAGTCTTACATTTTCAACAATGCTTTTAAATCCTAGAATGATAGTTCCATGCAAGTATCTCAGTACATTTTTTGTAACAATCCGGTGGGCATGAAAGGGATGAATCATATGTTTAATTAAAGTGTTTACAGAAAAGCATATGTGTTATAGCTAAAAATCTCATGCTTGATATTTGTGATGTTGCATTTATGAACTAGGGTAACCCCTCCTTCCAAACTTGGTCCAAATACTTAAAAAATAGTGTTTTACTCCTTGTATGTGACATTGCCCCGAGCTAAACACATGTGTATGTGGGTCTGCGTATACCCAACCGCATATATGACTTAAAACACTTAAATTTTTTTAATCTCCTTAATTTCAGGTGGAGATCATAGGTTCTACATGCTGATTACCTATTAGTGCCCGTGGCCCAACTGTTCCCAATGAATTCCAAACTAAAAAACTACTTTGGTAGAAGTATAAAAAGGCTTCAACGGGAAGGCCTAAGGGAGGAGAGAAGAGAGAGAATTACTCTACTAAGATTATCCCTGATCAAGTCTGAAGATCCCTGTGCTTCCAAAACTTCCCCCACTATAGGAAACCCCTGTTTCCTTGAGTTATGATGTCTTTTCACTAGTCGAGATATCCTTGTGTGAGTCATGGAAGGAGCCTTTTGAAGACATGGGATTGGATGGACCCGGAGAATGGTTCTGCTTGGAGCCAGCGAGAGGAAGATTCAGGTGATATAATTCCTTGCTTTGTTTTAGTTATCTACAATAAAGAAACATTTTGTCTTGTTCCTGAAATCAATCTTCTTTATGCATATGATGTTATTGTTATTGTTTACATATGAATAATTGTTTCAATGTATAATTAACCATCTTTCAATAAGTTATGAAGTTTATTTCTATGTGATACTTTGTCCATATATTTATATGCTTTTTTTAATTGGTTTTTTTGCAAGTTCAAGGATAGAGAGGAACTCTAAGAGGGTTTGGACCCTGGCTAGATCTACCCGAATGAAGGGTCCCCAGGTGCACCTCTCTTCGCGTGGTTTGCTTATTTAAGTATCATGGTTGTGTGGAATGCTTGTTTTTTACTGTAGATAACCCCTGCTCTACTAGGGTGTTGACCCAAAACCCTAGGGGATTTAATCCCTCAATAGAATTGGTGACTCCGTTGGGGACAAGAGTATTGTTGTTCCTAGTTTGGGTTAATTTAAGCCAACCAGGGCTCAACCATTGGTTTTCTTGCTGTAACTGATTTGTTTGTTCCTATAGGGACTCAGACTTTAACTCTTAGTAGTTTCTTTAGACCTATTTTTTGTTTTTTCTTGTGAATTGTTATATATGCAGTTTTGTCAAGTTACAGTAGCATATGTATGCAAGTTTCCCCATAAAAACCCACATATACGTAGGTTTCTTTGGAGTGAATCACATATGCATGCAACTGTGTATTGACACAGTCACGTGTACCCTAATTTTCCAACATTTTTTCAAGTCTTTCTGTCTCAGAGGATTTTTTTGCTGGTCTGAGTGTTTCCTGAGCAGTCAAGTTTTGGTATTAGTCTTTTATTTTGTAGCAAGTTTACGGTTTCAAATTCTCACCTTTTTTGGAAAGTTTTGGTCTTATTTTGTTTTGTTGCAAGTGTCATCATTTGTGTTTGAGCACCTGCGATTTCTTTCTGGGAATCTTGGTTATTCTGGTCTTCTAAAGTAGAAGGATTGGCTTCAATCTTTGTGACAAACTTTATCTTTGTGTTCTTCTTGCGTTGTGTCAAAACTGCATCTTGTGGCCATTTACTTTTCTCACTTTTTGAAAGTTGTTGATTCACGATTTTGAAAGTTGTCTTTCTTGATCTTTTGATCATTGTCTCAAAGACTTTTTTTTGCTACTTTTTGGTCATTCAGGGCATCTTGAAACACCTATTTTGTTGAGTTCTCACCCATTTGGAGTTGATAACTTGCAAAGTGTTTTGTTGCGTATTTTTCAGTCTTAAAGTTTTCAATAGTATTTGGAGCACTTTTGAAAAGTTGTTTTTGTTTTCTTTATGAAAGTGCATTTCATTTTTCTTAATATTTTCTTTTAGTGTTTGGATGAAAATGAGCATTTGGAACTTATATTTTATCTAACCATCTAAGGTGGCTAATTAGAGGCGATAAACAATTTGCTTTCATTCTTTGTTTTAGAGTAGTCTTAAGTTTTTTCATCAATATATACTCATTGCATTAGTGTAGTTTGTGCATCTCTTAGGGCATCCAATAGTTTTTGTTATTTTTTGTGAGTGTGAAGCTTGTTGAAAGAAAAGAAAAGAGAAATTTATTGTTTTCTTAGAAGTTCCTTAGAACCTAGTAGAAATTTCTTTTAATCAAAGAATGAAAAAAGTGCATTAGCATATAGTCTATTTTTTATTAATTTCTTTTGCATCGAAGAACACCACAAGTTTCACTTCAGTTTATCCCTTGACTTAAGAACAACCCATTTAAAAACAAGCAGTAACTAAAATATACTAGAACTTTTTTATATTGTCAATTCAGACACACCAACAAGTTTTAGGATATTTAGGGCATTGGATTAGCTGAGTGGAGAGAAAAATATCCAAGGCCACTTTAAACTATCAAACATAGAAGTATGAATAATGAGTGCAAATCCAATAGAATTAGGGAGACTAGGAAAGCTCTGGATCTGGGAGTTAAGCATGAGGGTTCTTGAAGATAAGGAAGAGAGATACCCCCTCCTACTTGTCAGCTCTTACCTCAAGACTGTTCTACCTAGCTTCTGATATGAGTTGGTAACCTTAGTTGCTTATCCTAGGGATCTACAAAGGTGGTTGTGAACAGCAATCCCATGGCACTTGAGGCCAACGTTGTATCACTCTTAGCAGTTCTTTTGGAGGGCACCCTTGCGAAGCTTCGGGGCTTGCACCGGCACAGGCTGTTGTTTGGTGGTCAGCATAGCTTCCTCTAATACCTTCGTTGGTATGCCTGGGCCATCATTATCCCAGGCTATCTTTGGAAGGCCCCTACTTCACTTTTTTGTATTTGGGTTTCTGGTCCTCATCACCGGGAGTGGAAGAATTTGAAATTTGTTTGACTGGCTGATATCTTTTAGGGACATTTTTTAGTGTGTGCTCTGTGCTCTTAGTTGGCCTAGCTTTCATTTTTTCTTGAGTTTGTAATTAGATCTTAATAAAATATTCAAAGTAGTTGATTCATCACCTAGACAGTCCCGACGACTTCATGGTCTTTCACCACCAAGTTCAAAGCCTTCTCCTAGAAGGCATAGAGGCAATACTGCCAGTGGGTTTGACCCCATGGTAGCCAACACATCGGAGATTGATCCTTTGCTCGGGGGCATTAGTGTTGAGGATAGGCCTGGTACTTCTGCAAAGCTAGAGAGGAACACCCCAATTCTTTCTCGAGTTCTCTTCTAGTCGGAAGATAACATTGAGGGAGAAGAACTTTCAGAGTTGTTAGCGGCTCTGAATTCTTCTCTACCTTCTGATCATCTAGAAGTATTATTATACATTGGGACTCTAAAGCATAGACCATCAAGTTTGGGTTATTTCATGCACTTACTTTCGATGACTACGATTGGAAGCATGACATCTACCATAAGTGCTACCACCATGTAGACTCCAACACCAGTACAAGAGGGAGGAACCATTTCCATCCCTTCTACATATTTATTTGGGTCTACTACTAGCACGACCTTATTTGGGTCTACCTCCATTCCGTTTATGAGTGGAAATTCTTAATCCAATGCATCTAGTTATGGATTCTTCCTATTTGGCACCCATTCACAGGGCCTTATGTCAGTTCCTTCAGTGCCTCCACATCCATGATGAATAGATAGGTTTCATTTCAGGGTTTTCCTTTTGGAAGTGGTCATATACCACACTCCAACCCAACGATAGGATATATGCCTTTCTCTTGTATGTTGAAAATAATACTGAGAGAGGGGGTGAATCAGTATTATCAAGTCAAATAATCCTTTTCAAAAGAAAATTGTATACGCTACTTCAGTTGATTAAACTCGCGTATATACGCAACTATTCATAGGTAAACCAGTGTACACAGAGCAAACCTTTTAATTTTCTTAATCTTTCAGATGATGTTTGGTAATCTGAGATGCTGCATCAAATAACCAGTAACCAGAGACAGTAAAACAGAGCAGAAAGACAATCACACACAAGAACACCAGATATAAGGTGGAAACCCAATGTTGGTGAAAACCACCTGCTGCAATTCGTCTCTATCTTTCTTTAAATTAGAAACTTCTGTTTACAATGTACTGGTGCAGTCCTTTACCAGTATGCAGGTTGCAACCTGTAGAGAGCTACAACTCTCTCTTGTTTTCCAGCTTTCCTGGATGGGAGCTACAACCCCCTTAGCTCTTGTACTAGCCAAGATACTAGTACGTAGGTGCTGTCCTACAGAAGGCTACAACCTTCTCTTTCTTCCAGGGACCACTTTTCATCAATTTTCAAACTGGATCCATGAACATCAAACAATCATCAAGAATCAACCAATCTCCTTTTCACCAACTAGCTCTGAAACAAGTAGATACCTCTCTGACAGTTGTACACAGAACACTGTACCAAAAACCACACAACAGAATCCAGAACACAGCTAGATCACAACTTAAAGCATATACGCAATTTGAACAGTCTGCAACTTGCGTGCATATGCATCTGCGTATGGAACAACCTGCGTATACGCGACTTTACTTCCCCTGAACTGTGTGTATATGTGCCTTCGCTTTATTGAACCTGCGTACAGATCTATAAAGGACAACACACTCTTCCAGATATTCAATCACTATTTATTAGGCTTATAGATCAGACAAGCGCCACATCAAGCAGATCAAAGTCATACAGAGATACTGCCATTTAGGCTTAAAGATTATGACCCATGAATATACCTTATCCTTCCTTTTGCGCTAAGGTTCCTCCTTCCTTCAGATCCAGATCTGCGTCACCATCAATATACCAGCTCTAGCACTTTATCAGATCTTCAATAATAATCCAGATGGTGATTTGTCACAAGACCTCCTTCCTCTTTTATAGTCCTAGGCCTTCCCCAATACCATGGTTCAAAACCATAACATTTCAATACCATGAACCCAAAACAATGGATCAACATAATTGACGAGACCCCATGGTCCAAAACATAGGTTCAAGTTCCAAGATCTAACTGCCATGGACCAAAAGAATGATCACCAACATATACGCGCTTTTGTAAAGTATAACCCGCGTGTATACGCGCCTTTGTCTAGATGAACCTGCGTATATGTCTTTTTCTACTTTCTAAGTGTCTGAACTGAGATCTGTTACAAAGGAAGGTTGTCATCAAGGACAACACCTGTGCCATAGCTCCAAACCTGTGCCATAATGCCAACAATCTCCCCCTTTGGACTTGATGGCAACACCAAAATCCAAGATCATTCTCCCCCTTTGTCATCAAGGGCAAAGGGTTGTGCTCCCCCTGAGTATATGCTGAAATTTTTTGTGCTGACCATGCTCCCCCTGACTGTAGGCAAGATCTGCAAGAAGAAAAATATGTTCTTGAAGAAGAATACAAGACCTTCCTATCACCATAAGACTTAGTACATACATCCATCACCCAACCAAGTGGGGATCATCCATCCAACCAAGTGGAATACATCAGAAATTTACATATGATGACCAAAAATATTACATCTTCATCCCAGGCATAGTGGGGAAACTAATATAGGCCGTTACATGACCTTGACACCATATAAGAAAGAGATATATGACATAGAGACGAATTATTGAAAATCATCAACAACTGATAGCAGCAGCAACTGACAGTGAGCATTCAGATCAGCAACCAATATGTCCTTCTGTTTTCCTTCTGCCTTTGTTCTATCTGAAATCAATAACAACGATGGACTAGAACCAAAAGCTTCTAAACCAATGCCAACAATGCATAATTAGAAGATTATCTGCTCCCCCTGAACCTGTGCCGGATGGTCTCTGTCAGACCCTTATCAAAATATCTTCAACCAGAGCTTGTTCCTTCTGATATCCAACAGACCTTCATATA